>PVKZ01003091.1:0-159996 GCA_004027375.1 Macroglossus sobrinus
CTTAGAGCAGTGCATGAGAATTCTAGTGGCTCTAAATTGTTGCTAACAATTTATATTGCCTATCTTTTAAATTGTAGCCAGCTAAAGAGTGTATAATTATATCTTGTTGTCATCTTAATTTGCAATTTATTGATAACAAATGATGTTAAGCAGCTTTCTATATGTTTATTGCCAATCTGAATATTGTTTCTTATGAAATGCCTATTCATTTGCCCATTTTTCTACTGAGTTTAATTTTTTTGTATTGATTTCTAAGAGTTCTATATGAATTCTGTACATAAAGCCTTTATCATATATATATGTGTTGCAAATATCATTTTCAATGTTATAACTTTTTTATACTTATGTTAATAACTTATCTCATATTGATAAAATAATCTTGCATATCTCAAGATCACAAAGATAATTTCTTATATGTTTTTATTTTCTTAAGACACTTATTGTTTTACTTTTCAAACTGGAAATTTATGGGATTAATGTTAGTGTATGGTCTTAGATAAAGAGAAATGTTTATTTTTTTCAATGTACTTGTCAAATTGACCCAGAACTATTCATTGAAAAACAATACCTTTTCTAGTACTTTGCAATGATACTGTTGTCATAAATCAAATGACTCTGTGTGTGTGTGTGTGTGTGTGTGTGTGTGTGTTTCTGGTTTCTCTTTTTTATCCTATTTGCCTAAGTCAAATGCATACTCTCTTATTTACTCTACCTTTAAAAAATACGTCTTTATAGACAATTAAGTCCTTTTATAGTCATTTAAAATCATCTTGGTTATCCTTGTCCCTTTTCATTTCCATATAAGTTGCATAATCAGTTGGTCAACTTTTGAAAACATTTTCAAGGAAGCTGACTCGAATTACATTGAATCTGTAGATCGATTTGTAGAAATGACATTTAAGTCTTCCAGTCTATTAAAACGATATATTTTTATTTTTATTTAGGCCTTTGAAAATGTTCTTTTAGTAATATTTCATTATTTTCTGTGTAGAGGTCAGTTATATCTTTTGTTAAATTTATTTCTAGACACTTGAATTTTTTATGTTGTTTTAATGATATTTTATTTTTAAAATTCTGTTTTTTTTCAGTTCTAATATAAAGAATTAAAAATTATTTTATGTTAAAATTATATCCAATAATTTAATAAAATTTACTTACTATTTTTAATAATTTGTTGATTCCTTTGGCTTCAATTACTTAATCATGACCTTTGACAATAATGACAGTTATTTCTTCTATTTCAGATTTTTTTCTTTTCCTTTTTTCTCTTAGAATGCTGAATAGATGTGGCTACTGTAGGCATTCTTTTCTTATTCCTGATCTCAAGAGGAAACATTTTTAGTATTTCACTATAATGTATGATTTTACCTGAAGGACTTAGTAGATATTTTATAATTTTAAGAGTTTTTAATTCTTAGTTGTTAAGAATATTTTTTCTATGAATGAGTGTTGAATTCTAATGTTTTTCTGCATATGGTGATATGATCATATAATTTTCCTGTTTTTATGTTAATATAGTGATTTATATTGTTTGATATCCAAATATTAAATAAACTTTCCTAGAATAGCTCTAGTTTGCCAAATTTTTCTTATCTTTTTTTATATAGCACTGTAGTTCATATGCTACTGTTTAGGATTTTTTCATCTATGTTTATGACAGTTGTAATTTTCTTTTTCATCATATTCTTGTAAAATGTTTTATCAGAGTAATGCTGACTTTATTAAATGAATTGGAAAATATTTATTTTCTATTCTCTTGAATAATGTATGTGATATTCATGTTCTGTAAAAAATTAGAAATTCACTGGTGGTCACCTTAGTCTGGCATTTTCTGGCATCTCTTGTTAGTTTTGGTTTATTGTGTTGTTCTAGGAATACATTTTAATATAAATTTTCAAATTTATTTTTATAAAGGTACTAATGTATTTTTATTATCTAAACAACCTGTAATTATTTTTCCTTTTTTCATTACTGGTATTGGTGATTCTTGCCTTCTCTGGTTTTCCTGAGCATTCTTGTGAAGGGTTTTTTAATTGTGTTGGTCTTTTCAAGGATCAACTTTTGGTTTTGCCAATTTTCTTTTTTGCACATTTTTGTCTATTTTATTGTTGTATCCTTTATTATCACTTTTTTCTACTTTATTTAGTTCTATTTTCCTCTTTATTGTCTGTCTTCTTGAGGATGATACTTAGATTATCCAGTTTAAGCCATTTTTTCTTTCAAATGCATGTTTTTTTTGCATTCTGTTTTGTGGCTGAGTTGGTTTTCATTTTTTAAAAATTTGAAAAATTAATTATAATTGACATACAGTGTTATTAACACATGTGTTTATAAGATGCTAAGAGTAGAGAGAGTAAACCACTAGAATAAAAAAATTATTATCTATTGTCACTTGTGTTGAGGGCAAACACAGTGACCCCCATTTGCTGAGAGCTGCTTCTGAGGTAGTGACTGTTTAGAATATAATACATAATGCATGATTGCTGTTGGAATAATGCCAACAACTCAGTAAACAATGAGGAACTATTAAAGATTTTGAAATAGAAATATAATCAGACATATTTTGGGAATACGAATCTAGCCCTTTTGGGAAAGGTGAATTAGTAGGGACAGAAACAGAAAGATACAACTAATTTAAGATGTTATTTAATTATTTAAGGAGAGAGATGATGAGTTGAAGTAATAGTAATATGTATAGTTAAGTGGGAAAAATTAAGAGAAACATCTTGGATAATATTGGAAATGAGAATTTTGGATACAGGGCAGAGAACATATCAGGATTTTTTTTTAGGCCAATTGTTTGATTAGTCTGCCTAGATTTTTTTCCTTCAAAATTTGAAAGAAACTGACCATGAAAAGGGCATTATTTAATGAACAGAGCATGCAGTGTGTAGTGTAATCAGAAATCCATTGAAGAATTTCATGTAAATTGGCTGGATTATATTTATTTAAAGTATTTACTTTTTCCTGCCTAAAATGTAACCAGTTATGATAAAATTATCTATTGTTGAGAGTACAGAATCTGAATGCCTTCTCAAGAAGATTCATGTTGATTGTGCCTATAAAATATTAAAAGCAACTCATTGATGTGAACAGTTTTGTCACATAATAAATCACTTAGTGGAATGATAATCATCAGATAAGTTTAGGTAACTCTGAACCAGCACAGTCTGCATCCATTATATTTGTAATTTTTCATGAAATCTTGTCCTTTACATCTAAAAACATGAAAAATTGTAAATTAAAAACAATGATGAAAATAATATTTAAATTATCTGTAGCCCTCCATCATTATCTATACCTGTAACCAGAGTTATTTTGCTTTATATCACTTTATTATAATCTGACATATTTACTCATTTTCTGTTTCTATTCTTCTAAAATATTATTCCTATGAGGAAAGGGGGCTTGTTTGGATTGTCTTCCTCCCACCACGTACAACAGTAACTGACATATGTACCTTCAAAGTAAATACTGCTGGATGAATGATTGAATGAGCGAATGGATTTTTAAATTGTGTCTCCCACATTATCATTGAAACTTCCAGGAAGATGAAATGAATGATTCAGACTCCCAAGGGCTAGGATTTGTTTTATTAAGAGTTGTACTACCCTTAATTCTAAATTCTTCTTCCAATTTGAAGAGGACAAAATAACCCAACTCATTATCTATTGTCTTGTATATACTAGGGGCAAATTCTAAAATTTTTCTGACCTGGTTGAAATAAAGAAACTTAAAATTTCCCAAATCAGTAACAATTCATTAATTTTTCACCCTTTGCTTCCTTTGTTTTCTTAATAACTAAATACATGATAAATAAATAGAAAAATAAATGATTGTTGATAAATACTAAATATTGATAGAAACTCATCTTGTTTATGATTAACAAGACAATCAGTATACATGTGTATTGTTATGGGCATAGAACGGTATAATGAATAGGATTGGAATGCAAAGTTGACTTCATTCACTATGTAAGGGTTTTTATTTGTTTGTGTATCAAGTAGTAGTCCTCTATCATACTATTTATATTACACATTTATTCCTGAAAATAGCACTTTCATAAAAGCAGACATCTGGAAATGGAGTCAAAGCAAGTATACTGGCTTTCTGCTGCTGTAACCTGATTCCCTATTCAGCATCTTCCTGAGATGAGGCCTGTAGGGCAGCAAAGCATATGGTTTATCTTATCTCTTGGTTAACACATAGATTAGGTTTTCTTTTGTTTTTGTTGCAGTAAAATTTTATTTCTGTTTGGAAATCAATCTTCAGCGCTGCTTCATATTTCTTCTGATTTACAGTGTAATTACTTCTCTCTAGCTGGCCTTCTCATTGACAGTGACCATCCTCGATTTTGACACCTATCTAAGGGGAGATGGTTTTTATTATTCTCATGAATTATTTGGTATTTGTTAAAGACACAAGGCAGTGACAAACATTTAGTGTTTGTCTAAATCTTAAGTACAGGATGCCATGAGCCCTTGATGAGTGAGCAAGGTGTTAAGAGTTTCATCACATGTGTCTCTCCAGAAAATACCTTATCTACAATTTCATTCTTTTCAAATGAGTTTCTTTTTCCAATTTTTGCTAGTGGAGTCTCCATTCCCTACTCACGCAGACATAAATCTCTGTGGCTCATTTGCTTTTTAATTTACCAATTTATTTACTCATTTACAAGTATTTATTGAATACCTAATCTGTATCAGTCACTATTCTAGGAACTAAAGACACTAAATCACACAAGACAAATTAGGTACCTGCTCTTGTCACCATCGACTTCTCTAATCTTCATTTTCGCTCTGGCACTCAACATTTGACTATAACAGTTGTCTACTATTTGCTTTCTCTGCCTCGTATTTCTCTAATGCCTAATTCTTCGTGTCTGGCACAGAGTAGGCACTTGGTAAATTTTGGTTAACTGAATCCCATGAAAACTATTCTTCTCACATTACTGTATTTGCAATTCGGAGATTGCATTTCTGCCATTTGTTACCTTACCCTATATTTCCTAATTCTAGCCCTATTATCTCACTCTTCTTAATAGTTTAATCAATATAATTACATTTTATTCCATGTACATTTTTGTGCAGTTTTACCCTCCTTTATTCCCAAGCACCACACACCATCAAAGCAAAACTAAGTGCTACTTTTTTTTAAGTCTTCTCTTAGCTCTGTAGCTGACAGTATTTTTGTCCAAATGTGACTTCCACAGCATCATATTTGTGCCTTCATAATACCCTATAGCATCGGTATTTATGTACAAATCTGGTTCACATATGAGACCAAGTAAGCCTTCTGAGGGCAGAACCCACTTTCTCACAATTTTCTATTCTCTAAAGTGCCTATCACTGAACTTTGAAGAACTGTTTGATAATTGAATAAAATTGCCTATTAGGATAGGAGACATGAATCTTCTCATGAGCTTATTTCTCATGCATATTTTTCTTCTGACTAGTTGTGTCTAATTCAGAGCTAAGTAGGCCAACTTATTAAATTCTAATCACTTCGTTGAACAAAAGCTGACTTCATAAATCATACTTTAATAGCCTGTCTACATTTTTTTCAGGGTTTTTCAGCTGTGTGGTAGTGCTTGTTTAGCCAGCCAGTTTAGTTGTTGAAATTATACAGCTGGCAAGAAAGGTAGTAAATAACCTGTTTGCTTTGAGTTACAGTGCCTTATTTCAGGAATTTCTGTGTGGAAATTTCTGGAATACCACCATATCTAATGCAGTTCCTCACGTACACTGATATCAAAGAAATCATTTGGGAATTTGTTAATATTTAATAGTATATCCAGGCTGATGTTCTGTTGTTTGTGCAAAAGGAAGGGGGAATGGACATGTTATTTTGAATCAGCGTACATATTTTACATGTACAGACATATTTAAGGTCATTCTGATCTGTTTGTCATGGAGTCACTCAGTTGTAAGAATTTCTAACTCCTCTAAATATTGTCTATCTATTTATCAGAATCTTAGATTTTAATTTTAAGGAATGTTTTGCTATAAAATGATAGAGAAATAGATAGTGAAAATAAAACTATAGTGTTTAAAAATAACCTTATTACACATACGTACTGTATTACCCCATATTCTCATTAATAACTTTGAACAAAAGCAGATGATTTTACCTTTATTCACCCTCCTCTGGGTCTCCTTGCTATAATCTTTCAATAAGGAACCTCTGAGAAAATTCCCATTCTTAATTTAAGCCAAGGTCTCTCCAGATGAAACAAATAAAAAATGGAGTCAAAACTATTATTCTCTTGTCACTAGGTCACTCGAATGTTTTCTGGAGTAGTTAAACTATCTCCTTAAATATAAAATTGGTGAATGCAGTTTATTCTAATCAAGCAGTTTGAGTTCAAGGTATAACACTATGTCTCAAATGTGTATGGTTGGAATCTAACTTTGAGTTTTTCAAGAATTAGTAAGCTAATTTTGCCTCTGGTGTCCCAATCTCTTGGTGTTTGGCCATGGGGATGTGCTTGGAAAATAGAACCACTAACATCTAGTTGTAAAGTAATTTGCCTGTTCTTCTTTGTTTGGAAAAAGAAAGGATAGCAGAATTATACAAAAATATATGTGGAATAGAATGTAATTTACTTTGATTAAAGTCTTAAGAAGAGTGAAGTATATAAGGCTGGAAGTTTAGTGATTTATTATAAAAATGTATTGGATTTTGTCAGTTTTTTTTTCCTGCATCTCTTGATATGACATGGTTTTTGTTTATTCATTCAATATGCTGTATTACACTGCTTTATTTGTGGATATTAAAACAACCTTGGGTTTTGGGGTTAAATCTCATTTAGTCGTGATATATAATCCTAAATTTTTACTGATTTTGGTTTGCTAATATTTAGTTTGTGATTTTTTTTACAATTATTCAAAAGGGAAATTTGTAGTTTTCTTATCTTCTGTTGTCTAGGTCTGGCTTCTTTGTTATGAACTAAATGTTGCCCCCCAAACTCATATACTGAATTAAAACACTACTCCCTTGTGTGATGGTATTATGAGGTCTAGCCTTTGGGAGAAAATTAGGATTAGATGAAGTCAGGAGTGTAGAGCCCTCATGAATGGGATTAGTGCCCTTGGTAAGAGTCAGGAGGGTGCTTTGCTTCCTTTTTCTGCTCTCTGCCATGTGAGGATACAATCAGAAATCGGTGATCTGTAAGTCAGAAGAAGGATATCACAAGAACCCAACTATGCTGGCACTCTGTTCTTGGATGTCTAGCCTCCCTCCAGAACTGTGAGAAATGAATTTCCATTGTTTATAATCTACTTCATTTATGGTGTTATAGTGGCCAAAGCTAAAAAACAGAGTAATGCTTGCCTCAGAATGAGTTAAGAAGAGCATCATACTTCTATATTTTGGAAGCATTTTCGAAGAACTGGTATTCTTCTTTTAATATTTGGTGGAATTTACCAGTGTTACCTCCTGGGTCTGGGATATTTTTGCTGTTGTAATGTACCCAATTTTAATTTGCATATCACTTTTATCTGATGATAGTATAGCTTCTGGTACCTACTGTTATCCCTTTTATTGTCATGACACTTATATGGACACAAACCATTGTCTCAATTTCCCACTGTTTCAGATAAGGCCAAATTATAATATTTAATAAGATTTACTGCAGACTTGATATAATACATATAAATTACTACACATAAAACTTTACATTAGATATATCTGAAGACAGAATCCAGCCATATTCTCTTGTGTTCTGCCATCATTTTCCTCTAGTCTACTCTAGTACCATGGTACCAAATCCTAAAGATCAGATAAAATAAATTTAGTTTGTGATTTGCAGAGATATTACTCTGCTATTACTCTGTTAGCCAGACAATTTAGCTCTTGCTTGTTTTAAGCTTTCTATTTTAGGATGGGATCTAGTTGTAATTTTGCAAAACTTAAAGGGTCATTGATCATTCCCTTTAACCCCAAAACAAGGAGTTGCTTTTTTTTAAAGGTGAATTTATATCACTGTTTCTAGAGAAAGAGGAAAAAACAATCAAAAGATAAAAAACAGTGCTATAATTTTAACATGGTAAATCTATTCACCTAGATTTAAAAAAAGAATCCTGTCATTCCATGGCACCTTGTGTTATATATTTATTTAAATCAAATCATGATGGATTGTTTAGAAAAAGGACTCTTAGAATTATTTAGATAATTAATAATAATTATATTAACTAATATATCATAAAATAGAGAGTTATAAAAATTAAGTCAAGTGATTTGCCCCACATTTTATGATTAATATCAGGGACTTATTGCAACTCAAGCTGTATATACAAACTGTCATATGCACTGAAGGCCATTTGTACACACATAGACTTTTTTTTACTTTGTTTTTTAATAATAATTTTTAAAATTGTTGCTATAGTTGGCATACACTATATTATTTTTAGGTGTACAGCATAGGGATTAAACATCTATATAACTCATAAAATGATCACCCCAATAAATCTAGTGCCTTCTGACACCATATGTAGTTATTATAATATTATTGGCTATATTTCTTATGCTGTACTTTACACCCCCATAACTATTTTGTAATTACCAATGTGTACTTCTTAATTCCTTTCCCCTTTTTATTGATACCCCAACCCCACTCCCATCTGTAAACCTTCAAAATATTCTTTATCTATGAGTTTATTTGTTTTTTGTTTGTTTGTTTATTTTGTTCTTTAGATTCCACATATACATGCAATCATATGGCATTTGTTTGCCTCTATCTGGCTTACTCTAGTCAGCACAATACTTTCTAGGTCCATCATGAAATATCTTTTTCCATCCCCTTCCTTTGAGTCTGTGTGTCTTTAATCTGAAGTGAGTCTTTTGTAGGCAGCCTATTATAAGGGTCTTTTTCTCTTATCCATTCACCCACCCTTTATTTTGATTGGAGCTTTAATTCTTTTTCATTTGAAGTACTTGTTGATAGATTTGTAGTTTTTGCCATTCTTTATTCATATTTTTGATACATATTTTTTCTTCTTAAGTCCTTCTGACATTTCCTGTTATACCTATTTGGTGGTAATGAACTCCTTTAGCTTTTTCTTGTCTGGGAAGCTCTTTATTTGTCTTTATATTCTAAAATTTAACTGGGTAAAGCAATCTTAGTTGTAGGTTCTGGGTTATAATCACTTTGAATATTTTGTGCCAGGCCCTTCTGGCCTGCAAAGTGTCTGTTGAAAAATTGGCTCCCAGTCTATGGGAGCTCCCTTTTAGGTGACTAATTGCCTTTCTCTTGCTGCTTTTAAGATTCTGTCTGTCTTTAACCTTTGGCATTTTAATTACAATGAGTGTTGGTGTGGGCCTCTTTGGTTTTATCTTGTTTGAGACTCTCTGTACTTCCTGGGGTTGTATGTCTATTTACCTCACCAGGTTAGTAAAGTTATCTGTTATTATTTCTTCAAATAGGTTTTCAATTCCTTACTGTCTCTCTTCTCCTCAATTTCTTGCTCTCTCCTTCTAGTACTCCTATGATGCAAATAATGTTATGCTTGATGTTGTCCCAGAGGCTTCTTACGGTATCTTCATTTTTCTGGATTCTTTTCTGGTTGTTGTTCTTATTAGATGTCCTCTGCTACCCATCTTCTCTGTCACTGACTCAATCCTCTGTTTCATCTAATCTGTTGATTCCCTCTAATGTACTTTTCATCTCAGATATTGTGTTCTTCTTCATTTCTGACTGGTTCCCTATTATGTTTTCCATCTCTATTTTTATGTTTTTTTTATCTCTGTTAAAGTTCTCACTGAGTTCATCTAATCATCTCCTAAGTTCCTTTAGCATTCTTGTAATCAGTGTTTTGAACTCTACATCTGATAGACTGCTTATCTCCATTTTGGTGAAGTCTCTTTCCGGAGCTTTGTTCTGTTCTTTCACGTGGGACGAGCTTTTTTGTCTCCTGATTTTGACTGCCTCTCTGTTTCTGTTTCTATGTATTAGGTAGAGTTCTTATGTCTCTCAGTTTTAGTAGAGTGGTTTTACGTAGCAGATGTGCTGTGGGGCCCCTTGGCACAAACCTGAGAGGGGTCCAATGGCAGGCCAAGTTAAATCACAGCCTGTGCACCTCCACAGCTACTTGGTAAGAGTTACCAAACAATCCATATATGGCTGCCACCCATGCTGGGCTTATAGTTGCCTTGAGGGGCCAAGTCTGAAATTAAGGCCTGCTGCCACTGGTGTGGGGCTTGAGGCTGCTCAGCAAGAGGTACAGGGCATGCTGAGGCCAGACGCTGCTTCTTTGGGTTTTGACAGTGTTTGAGAGATGTTATGAAAGTTCGCAGCAGGAGCAAGACAGTCAGTTTATATGGAATAAACTACTGGGAGCAGCTTGGGTGGGCCCATAAATTGGGAGAAGTGGAGTCTCAGGGAATCCCCTGGGCTGAGCTACCAGTGTTAACCAGGTGGATCATGCCTGCATTGGGGCTTGGAGGGGTAGGGCTCAATGAAGGAACAATGGCTT
Organism: Macroglossus sobrinus; assembly: GCA_004027375.1. NCBI lineage: Eukaryota > Metazoa > Chordata > Mammalia > Chiroptera > Pteropodidae > Macroglossus > Macroglossus sobrinus. Next base: position 10,473 of record PVKZ01003091.1, read on the forward strand.
CTATCTGCTCCTCTCTCCAAGAGAAAGCTTCCCCTCCAGCCCTCTCCTTGAAGTCCAACAGCTCAGAGCCTCTCTGTATGTCCCTGGTACCCCTGGAGCAGCTCCCCTAGCACTGGAGCTCAGAGTGAGTGTGCCCATCAGCGGGTAAGGTCTTGCACTGGCCCTTTAAAAGGAAGGTCTTTGATCCCAAAGCACACTGTCTCAGCCGCAACCTTCGCTGGTTTTCACAGCCAGAGGTTGTGGGGACTTGTTTTCCTGGCACTGGAACCCTGAGCTGGGGAGCCCAGTGTGCAGCTGGGACCCCTCACTCTTCAGGTGGGGGATGTGGCTCATCATCCAAGGTAGCTCTCCCAATTCTCCATCACCACTTGTGATTTTGGGGACTGGGTTGTTTTATGTTTTCACCTCTCTTACCGTTTTGAGGTGACCTGTTATTCAAGGTGACCTAGTCATAGGGCTTCTGTTCAGCCAAACCTCTGGCATCTCTGTGTACTGGCTTCTCTGTAGTTTTCTTGTAACTTTGGTATGGTCATTAGAGAAGTTGTGCACAGCCTCTACCTGCTAAGCCATCTTGAATCCTGTCACATCTACTCTATATCCAGCATATTAGAGATGTTTCTCCTACTTGAATTACAAAGACTATTTGATTAATGGTATAAGAAATGGTGCAAATAACAGAAACCATTTCTTATTTCTTCAAGCTAACATTGGCTTTTTTGTTCACCTTAACCTGCTCCCTTTCCTTTTTCAGTTAATGTTTGTTGATCAGAACTATATCAAAAGTTCCTCTTCCAAAGCTAAGTAATTAAAATTCAGCAGTACTTTTCCTAAGCTTTATGCTATATATAAATATAAAAATTAGAGTTTTTAGTTTTTAATAAATTATCCTTACACCAATAGTTTGAGGTAAGCACTATTATTATTGTTACATTAGAGATGAATAGACTGAGGCACACAGAAGTTAAGTAACCCTTCTGTGATCATACAGCTACTATTGGATTGGGACCCAGGTTGGTTTGACCCCAAAAGTGTATATTGCTCCTCGCTTTAGGCCACGCTTAATAGAAACTTAGAGATCTTTACTTCAATTTTTAGTATAATAGTAGTCTTTGATTGGAATTTCATGTAGGCATAAAAAAGATTTCTTAAGTTTTTGCTTGGGCCATTTTTACCATTCTGTCTTATCTGGGATCATCTCTGTTGATCATATGAAATGTTATGGTGATTAATTAGGTCTGTTCCCAAACTAAATATTTCTCAATGTATTAGTCTGCTAAGGTTGTTATAACAAAGTGCCACAAAACTAAATGTCTTAAACAATAAATTTTTTTTTTTTACAATCCTGGAGGCTAGAAGTTCAAAATCAAGGTGTTAGCAGGTTGGTTCCTTCTGAGGCCTGTGAGGGAAGCTTCTGTACCAGGCCTCTGTCCTTGGCTTGTAGATGGCTGTCTTGTCCCTTTGTCTTTACACATTGTCTTTCCTTTATTTTATAAGGACATTGGTCTTATTGAATTGGGGTCCATTCTAATTCCATCATTTTAACGTGAACATGGATAAAGATCCAGTCTTCTCCAAATAAAATCACATTCTGAGACACAGTGATATAGACTTCAACATATGAATTTTGAGTGAACACAATTCAACCCATAACGCTTAACTTTGAAATTCTAAGCCACACTTTGATGTTAGCTGTATTGTTTGCCCTCATACTTCAGAGTTGCCTGACTTAAGGAAAGAATATATGGAATAGAATAATATGAGATTGGAAATGATGTAAAATTGTTGGAGTCTTAGTAATATGACTTGTGAATATGACTGTGTAATGGGATCATAGGTATACTCACACTGAGACTCAGACCTGTGTTTTTTTTTCCTATTTTATCTGTAACTAGACAAAAAAATATTTTTCCAATATAATAAACAATTATTTTAAGTAGCACATTATCTTTTTAGGTGTAAATAGCCTGTCTTTCATATATCAGCTGCCTTCTTTGGTCCTAAAAATAATCAGTTTTCTTTGACTCAGTGCTTTCAAGTCTGTCTTAGACTCTGACTTATTCTTCATACAATCCCATTATCTAGATGCCCCTTGTCTATGTCACAGGATCTTCTTGCCCCTACCCTGGTCAGCCTCACATGAGGATTGCTGGTTCTTATTTTTGCCTCTCTGGCACACAAGGAGAAACCATGGGCAGCTCTCAAATACCATCTGGAACCTCTCTTAGCCTGACTAGACCACTCCACACTCTTAATTATATTAATAAAACGGTAATCACGTAGCATATCTATCTCCATTCATTATCCTAAATAGGTTAGAAGAATCTCTGCCCTTAGTACTTACCTCATCTTACTTATATTTCTCCCTTCAGGTCTGAGGTCTGGAGAGGGAAGTCTGAGACCTCATGTCTCATTATATGTTTCTCCTTCTTCTCTTGACATTCTCTTGAGCTAGAAGGAATGGGGTTTTCTTTTACTTCATCTTTCTAGGTCTGATTCTTTTTGTTATATGTCAACTCATCTTATTATTGAACATGATAGGTAGAAAGGTTATCTTCTGCATATTATGATTATTGTTTACTTTTGTCTAGTTGAGTGGAGCACTTTATGTTCTAAATCCTCATGGATCAGTTCTTAAATTTGTCTTTGTAATACCAATTAGAAGTTAAAGGATTTTGGACAATTATTATTCTCTCAATGATATATGGATCTCAAATTAGTCTCATGTTGCAAATCCTCACCACCCTGGCCTACTACATGCAACAGGCAGATGTGCTTTTGAAAGGATGTTGACATAGTAAGACAAGAGAACAAAGCACCTTCATATATATTTTTTCTTCTCAAAAAATTTTCTTCATTTAGCTGTTTTAAGACTGTCATGTAAGGTGTAAGATGATGTGTTATTGTGCATCAAAAGTATTCTTCAAGGTTAAAACCACACCTAGGGAACTCTAATTCAGCTTCCTTCTTTTATATGCTATTGTTTTTATGGCTTCACTGCTCACAAGATCATGTGCAATACCTCTACTGTGAGCTATGAGTCCTCTCTTTTTACTGTCTCTTGATTTGATGTATTGGCAATGACAGACTCTTCCGGGTTTAGTTACTGTCTCAACCTTTTGTCTAATCCTACTATTCGGTTTATCATACCCAGATACATATTATCTGACTCTGCCTGGCTCATGCTGTAGACCAGTCAACACTCATGAATTATAGCAACTCAAGGGCACATGGTCTAATTCATTTGCTAATTCATTGTCTGCAACACACTCATCCATTTATGCACAATCATCTTCATTCTGCAGACATTTAATGAATATGTTCCTCTACACAGGGTAATGATGAGAGAACCCAAGTATGATCTTGAACTGAACCCCAGAAATTTCTTTCCAGACCAGCTTCTGTCTCAGACTTGCCCATTGTAATTAATTACAACACCATCCTTCCAATAATTCAAGCCAACGACATGGGCGTCCATCCATGTTTTATTTTACTCTTTCCTTAGTACCCACATCCAATTTATCAGCTAATTTTATTTGTCCTTAGCTTCAAAATATGTATATAATATCGCCACTGCTCCTTATATCCTCTGCTACCAGCATAGACAGCGTCACCATCATCTCTCCTGGATTATTACAGTAGCATCTCTACTATCACCCTGCTTCCACCTTTAACTCCCTCCAATGTTTATTCTCAGAACTGTAGCCAGGGTTATCCTTTAAAAATATATATAAGGTCATGTCATAACTCTGCTTAAAATGCTCTGGTTTTGCATCTCATTCAAAGTAATAACTGAAGTATTTATTAAGGTTCTTAAAATCTTGTCATTAATTTTTTTCGTCCTGCCGCTCACTGCTGCATTTCAATGGACTCGACCTCAGACACAGTGGCTGCCTTGCTCCTAATTTAACTGACCAGTCAAACATTTGTCTTAGAGTCTTTGTACTTGCTTTGTTAAAAACATTGTTTTAAAACATTCTCTGTTAAAAACAGATATTATCCACATTGCTAAGTTTCTCATGTCCTTTAAGTCATTACTCAAAAGTTTTCTATTCAGGAAGGCATTACCTGACCAACTTTGAAACACACACACACACACACACACACACACAAACACACACACGGCCAACAGTTCTTCCTCATTTTCCTCCTTTATTTTTCTCCCAAAAACTTATCACTGTCTACATATGACATATTTTACCTATTTATTATAAAATTTGTCCAAACACCCTTGCTAGAATATAAGTTCCATGAAAGTAAGTTTTAGTTATTTATTTTTCACTTTAGTCACTGCTGCATCTGTACCACCCAGAATATTATCTGGCACAATACAGTGGTCGCTGAATATTCTAGTTAAATGAATTTCTGCATGGTTATATGAATATAATTACTTTTCAAAAAGCAATTTAGTTCAGAGTGCCTAATATGAACAGAAAAAAATATATAAAATCCATAGGAACACCTAGGAATAAATTTGTTGTTCAGGATCTATATGAGAGAACTAGAAATACTTCTTGAGAATGAAAAGGTTACTTGGTTAAAGGAATATAGACTCATGATCCCAGGAAGGACGCCTAAATAACAAAAAGGGCAACAAATTTCTGATATAGTTAGTCCCTCGCTGTTTTGTCTCTCTCTACTGCTGCATATGTTCGTTGCCATGTGTGGTAAGATATGTGTGTGCCTCCTCCCTTAGTTTAAATGTTTTGAGATAGGAAACTATGCTTTAATCATCTCTGTAGCTTTTCCTATCATGAAGCTTTAAACATGACAAACTTAATAAATAGGTATCACTTCATCTACCATCACTTCCCAATATACCTTTTTTATGTGTCCATAATAAGTTACTTTCTCCCTTCCCACCATGTGTCAGCATACCTATGACTGTAATAGCTGTCCTTTGTGTTTTCTACATGGTCAGATTCTATTTATCTTAAGAGAACTAATCTAAGTAAACTGTGAAATATACTGAAACTTCTCAGGAAAGATTAACTACCCCTCTTCTCTGTTTCCATAACATTCTGTCCATAATGCTGTCAATCATGAAGATGAGTTTAGGGATGTGAGAGCCACAATATAGGAGTGTGGATCTTGGGCACTAAGGAGGACCATGCCTGCATACTAGACCTGAACATTTCATGGAGCAGAGCTAGCATACCAGCCTACACACTTATTTCAGGAAGAAATAAACATGAATTATTTGGGATCCTTATTACCCTTATCAAATTATGTAACTTGAGATTTTAAAACATTAATATGATCATATCAAATCCTAGCTCAAAATAACCCCAGTGTTTTCCTCAATAGTTGGAGTACTCACAATAAAACCCAAACTCCTAACCAGGCTACAAAGCCCTGTATGATCTGGCCCTCAGCAAGCTCTCTTACATCTGCTTTCATTGTTCTGCCCCCGTTGACTTTGCTCCAGCCACACTAACCTCACTGTTGTTGCTCAAACACAGCAAGCTTGTTCCATCTCAGGGCTTATGCACTTGCTAGTCTACCTCCCACTAAACCACTTCTTGCAGATATTAGTTGTCTGTTACTTCATGTGGCATTCTGCTCAAATCTCACCTCATAGGCCTATCCTGACCATACAATATGAATTATTCTTCAGCCACTGAGACCTTTGTTTAGTTTCTTCATGGCACTTATCTCTGGCCAGCATTGTATTTTATATATGGTTGTTTATCATTTGTGTCCACTGCCAGAAAGTTAGCTCTGTCTGGTCAAGGGCTTGGCTGGTTTTGTTCATAATTGCATCCCTAGTGCTAGTACTGTGCTTGTCACATAGTAGCTTTTAAAAATGTTTGATGAATGAATGAATGAAGTATATCCTGGGAGCAGCTCGGGCTGTTAATATACCTCCTGTGTTGACTAAAACTGAATCACATTTATTTTTGTCCTATATATGATAGCTTCTCCCTTTATGGAACTATTTCATTTATTTTATTATTTTATTATTTTTATTTTAATCTTTTCAAGAACTATGAGGGAAGGGGGTATAATTATGAATCCCATTTATAGATTAAGAAACTGAGGCTCACAGAAGTAACTCATCTCAGGTAACACAGTTAATAAGTGATGGAGGCAGGGATTCATATCTGACCATCTCTAAAAGCCCTGTTATTTTTACTACATTATCCCACATTTCTGGAGAAACTTTGAACATATATGTTTTTATTCCCCATAATGACCCTTGAAATTTTAAAAAATAATCTTCCATATGAAAAAATAAATCTTTCATAGTATATTTGTCCATTTTTAAAACCTTTTCTCCCATAATTTTCAACCACATGGTATTATAGTTCTCATCAAAATGTATTCCAATATGTATATGCCCTTCTTATAAAGCAGAGTTCTGATTTAAACATTCTATTCTAGCTGTGATATCACTAGTCATAAGAAACAGTGAAATTATGAGTTTGGTGGTCTGGGACCTGGTTTTCTATTATTCTTGTGGATGCTTGCACTGGATTTAAATAGACAGCAAAAAAACACCATTGGATGTTGTGATTGACTTTGTGATCGAGTAAACTCTGGTATTTTTCAAAGGAACTGCTGTCAGGCAAGGTGTTTCCTCCATCCTGCCTTATTGCAATTGATCAAAAATCTATTTCATCCAAGCAATCTAAAGGTAAAACTTTCATTTATCTTTCTTAGAATTTATCTTGTTGATTTTATTCAGCCTAGCAGTCTAGGGAGTCAGGATCACTGGGGAGCATTATTGAATCATCTGTGGAATAATAAGTACCTTTTTAATAATATTCTCTCAGTCAAGATATGTTAACTCATTGTATTTGACTTATTCGGCTTCATTTCTCAGTATGTTTTATCCCTTTGCTCAAGTCAGACTTGTAGGCCTGGAATGTGTACCCTTTTTCCTTCTGCCTAATGAAAACATTTACTTCTAATCCTATTTTTACTAATACAAATTATTATTTTTCCTTTTGTACTCTGAATGTAGGCATGATTTGACACAATTTAGCTTTTAATTCTTATTTTCGTCTTGCATACAAAGGTTGTCTGTGAGCAATAGAAGGACAAAGGCTAAGTCTTATGCTTGTGTTTGTACCCTAGACACCAAGAATAGTTCTTGATATATTGTAGGTGCCATGAAGATTTCTTGTTTAAAGTTACAGTAGATCTGGGAATATAAACTTGCTTTTGCTGGCAGTTGGATCCTCAGTGCTGAATACAGTGCCTGGCAAGTAGTAAGCATTCAATAATTGTTTAGTGAATGAATGAATGGAGATAGAATGAACAGCATGAATGAAAACCCTAATCAAAGTCAGTTACTAAGAGCCAGAATTCATGTACACATCTATCCAGTCATTCACCAACCATTTACTGGATGCCTGCATTCCAGGTACTACTATTCTTGATACAAGGTATATAGTGGCAAATAAGGGTGATAGTTCTCTGCCTTCAGATGACTTACATTGTAGAGGAGACAGACAAGACAATGAGCCAATAATCGTATAAAATGATTTCAGGTAAAGACTTGTGCCCAAGAAGGAAATAGAACAGGATCATTATCTTGATATGACAGAAATTTACATGGGGACTACTCACTAACTACTTACATGCCTTTGCAAACAAGTATATGTGTGAAATGACAGCAAGGGTCTTAGAGCCCACTCCTAGGCCTTCTAAAAACGAATGCTATGCAAATCCTTGACCTTCTTCTCTCTAACAATCTTCTCTCTAACAATCTGAGCTAATTGCTTGTAGCTGGTTGAATAGTGTCCTTCAAAAATTCATTCACCTGGAACTTCATAATGTAACCTTAAGATAGGATCTTTGCAGATGTAATCAGGTAAATTAAGGTGAGGTTACACTACATCAGAGTGGCCCCTAATTCAATGACTAGTATCTCTGTAAGAAGAGGGAAATTTGAGCCTAACACACACCGAGAAGAATTCCATACAGAGACACAGAGGCCCACAGGAGGAAGGCTCTATGACAACTAAGGCAGAGATTGGAGTGATGCAGCTGTAAGCTAAGAAATGTCAAGCATTAGTGGTCATCGTAAGGGCTAGAAAGAGGCAGGAACAATTCTTCTCTAGAGAATTTGGAGGGCGTGAGAGCCTACTCTCACCTTGATTTCTAACTTCCAGCCTTCAAAACTCTGAGAATGATTTTCTATTGTTTTAAACCACCTAGTTGGTGGTACTCTGTTATGGCAGCCCCAGGAAACTACTGTGCACCCCAGTTTAGGGAGTGTCTTCTTCTAAAGTATATCTATCTATCTATCTATCTATCTATATCTATATCTATATCTATATCTATATCTATATCTATCTATATCTATATCTATATCTATATCTATATCTATATATATATATATATACACTTCTGCTGTAATGCTAATTACTAGGCAGACCTTTGGCTTAGAAAACTACTGGAGAGTGGCTGTCATTTGCATGTTTAAGTGTTTCTAAAGGAGGTGGTTCTCTTAGGTGAAATCTATGAGTCAGACTTTTCATCAATTCAATTGAATGAACTTCCATGGATAAAAGTTGAGGTGTTCAAATAAACTTAAGTCAAATCTTAGAGTCTAAAGTATTAAAGACATAGAATGTTATTTTACCACTCATCATTTATACCTTTACAGTCAAGAATGGCTAAGGATTTCAGCACAGATTACACAATTACATAAAGCCTGCTTAAAAATCATCTCAAATGCATAGAAATAAGGAAGAAACAAGATGATACCATACCTTTGGAGCTAAGAGACCTGGCATGAATCTTTAATTTCAGTTTCTCTATCTTCTTGCTGTGTGATCTAGGTCAAGGCACTTAATGGCTCTGAGCCTCAATTTGCTAAGCTATGGAATAGGAATAATGACACTTGTTCTTTGGAGATTTTATGAAGAGTGGAGATAATGTAATAAATCACCTAGTAAAGTGCCTGGCAAATATTATACCGTCGATAAACAGTGGCCATTATGAAACGAAGTTAAACAAAATAGAAGTATAGAAATGTCTCTTTTAGAAAGATAAAATCAATTCAGGAAGTCATTTGGACTGTAAAGGGCAAAGGCAAAACTAATTATGATTATTTTTTATTTCATTCCATTCACAAAGTTAAACTTTGGAGAGATTTTCCTCTCTGGTCTTTAAATTTCTTATAACATTAATTGTTTAAATTTCTCTTTAATATCTCTGTTGAATGTTTAATATACAAAGTTTTTTATTCACTTTATCCAGCTTTGTTTTAAATCTAGTATACTCATCAAACATCTTGTAGTAGTTAATTGTTCATTTTCAATTCTCTAGCTTTGATATTAGCCAAAGTTGAAGGAAAATTTCCTCAGCTTAGTGCTCAGCATTTATTGCACAGTTTGAGACTGAATCTATTGCTAACCTAAAATTGGGGATTAGTTCAAATCTATACTCTCATGAATGTCAGAGTTTTCTCTTCAATTTTGTCCCATGGCAGGGTGTAAGAGCATGTAGGCGAAGGGTGGGGGAGAGACCTGAGAAGAGCTAAGGAGTCCCTAATGACAGCTTGATTCACTGTAGTGCTCCAGTTATGCTTTCCAGTGACACCATGTCCCCATGCATAAGTGTCTTGGCATTTTACAAAAATGTTTCAAGTTCATGGTTCTTTAGTTGTCACGTTCCCTTTGCTATCTCCTCCCCACAGATGCTGTCCTCACACAGTGTTCCCTTTGAAGTAAGGCAGCCAGAAATCTTCAGCAGAGAGGAAGCAAGCAAATTGCAGCAGTTGGAACAGTTTGTTTTGCTTACTGTGTGCTCATTTGGGAGCTTTTAGATCTGTGAGGCCGCCAAACAAGTTCTGCATTCCAATGCTTCACCATGGACTTGGGGAGTAGCTTCATAAGACTATCCTTGGAGCTAAAACTGAATTATTAGCACAATTAATATTAAAGCAGTATTGAACATTCATATCAAGGGACAATATATTATAGGGCATTGCTTTTCAAATTGTGGTCTAGAGACCACAAGGGGTCCCTAAGATCTTTTTAGGGTATCAGTGAAGTAACACGTTTTCATAACACTGAAGTCTATGTTGCCTTTTGTACTCTCTTTCTTTCATGAGGATAGAGTAGAGTATTCCAAAGGCTATATGACGTGTGATATTGCAGTAGGCTGAATTTAGAAGAGATGAGAGTCCAACATACTATAACTCTGGGCATTAAAGACATTGTGATAATATAAAGTCATGCCACCCTCCTCACTTATTTTTGGAAAATGTAATTATTTTATTAAAATGTTATTCATATGTGGATATAATGTTTTATTTTGCTATTTTAAATCTGCTTTTTACTTTTAGGTAATTTATTATATAATCACTTGTACTTGTAAGAAATAATACAGAGATCATGTATAATCTCTATCTAGTTCACCCCAGTGGAAACTTCTTGCAAAAGTATAGTATCATATCACACTCAGGATATTGACCTTGATTCAATCAAGATATAAAATATACAGAACAGTTTTCTCACCACAAGGATATTGCACTTTATTAGCCACAGCTACCTTCCTCTCCCACCATAACCCATGGCAACTACTAATCTGTCCTCAATTTCTGTAATTTTGTTGTTTAAATGAATTAATATGTGAACATTTAATTTTTATGTTGTTTTATTTTTTCATTTAAATTTATTGTTTCAAGTATATAGTACATTGGTTAGACATTTATATATTTATGAAATGATCCCCCTGATTGCTCTTTCTCTCCTCTGGCTCTCCACCTAGCCATTACATCACTGCTGACTGCATTTCCTATGCCACGCTCTCTATTCCCATGATTATCTATCAAGTACTAATTGGATTTCTTTAACCCTTCACCCCTTTCTCCCAGCTCTCACACACTTCCCCTCTGGCTATCACCATGTTGTCCTCTATATTTGGGAGTCTGTATTCAACTAATTTGTTCATTTTGTTTCTTAGATCCCACATATAAGTAAAATTGTATAGTATTTCTCTTTGTCTGACTTATTTAAGTCAGTATAATAACCTCTAAGTCCATCCATGTGATTACACACAGTAGAATTTTATTTTTTATGGCTGAGTAGTATTCCATTTTATATATATATATATATATATATATATATATATATATATATATATATTTCAGGGGTTCTCAAACTCTGGGCTATGGACCGGTACCAGTTTGTGGCCTGTTAGGAACTGGGCTGCACAGCAGAAGGTGAGCAGCAGGCAAGCAAGTGAAGCTTCATCTGTATTTGCAGCCACTCCCCAGTGCCAGCATCACCACCTCAGCTCCACCTCAGATTATCAGGCATTATATTCTCATAGGAGCACCGGCCCCTGGTGGCAAAAAGGTTGGGGACCGCTGATATATATGAACCATAACTTCTTTATCCAATCGTCTGTTGATGGGCATTTAGGTTGCTTCCATATCTTGGCTATTGTAAATTGTGCTGCCATGAATATTGGGGTGCATAGATCTTTACGAATTATTGTTTTGGTTTTCTTTGTATAAATACTCAGAAGTGCAATTACTGGGTCAATAGGAAAATCCAGCTTTAATATTTTGAGAAAACTCCAGACTGTTTTCCATAGTGGCTGTACCAATTTGCAATCCCACCAACAGTGTATGAGGGTTCCCTTTTCTCTATATTCTTCACAACGCTTGTTTCTTGATTTATTGATGACAGGTATGAGGCAATACCTCATTGTGGTTTAATTTGCATTTCTCTGATGATTAGTGACCTTGAACATCTTTGCATATGTTTATTTGCCATCTGTATTTCCTCTATAGAAAAATATCTATTCAGGTCTTCCCACTTTTTAATTTTTATTAGTTTTGATTCATCATACAGAAAATGTTGATATCTAGAACTCAAAATAACAAAAGGTCTTTGGGACATTTAGTAGTTTTTAGGACTGTAAAGAGATCCTAAAACCAAAATGTTCCAGAAATACCAGGGTAGTGGTCAAGATCAGAGACTGTGAAGCCAGAGTGTGCGAGTTTGACTCCTTGCTTCACCACTTTCCAGTTGCAAGTTGGGCAAATACTAAGCCTCTTATATAGTTTCTTCATCTGGAAAATAGAGAAATCCTCATAAGAACAAGAGGATTCAATGAGTTCATGCATGTAAAGTACCTAGAAGAATGCTTGGTAGTAATTACTATGTAAAAGTTAGGAGTTATTTTTATTAGCTGCCCAAGGTCTACTCTTGGTTGAATGAAAGTGCCAACTAAGGACACAGAATTGCCTCTGCTCCTTGACCCCACACTTAGAAAAATTTTCCATCCCTGTCTTCATGTCTAAATCCTACCTGTCATAAATGATGGGTCAAATTCTACCTCTTCCATTTAGTGTTTCTTGAACCCCTTTGCACTATCTGAAAACCCAGGTGACTCATTGTGGCCCTTGCTCATGCTTGAATCAAATCACATTCTTTATTAGCTGAGTCTTTAATTTAGTGTGAGTATGTCTTGACAACTCATCTAGATGTTAAGAATCTGAGACTGTCTTATAGGGTTTTTTTTTCTATTCTTAATGCCCTACATATAAAGGGTACTTAGAATGTGCCTCTTGAATGAACTGTGTCAAAATATGAGAAATATATTAATCCTAAACCTGTACTTTAATTATCAAATATATTTGATATTTTTTTCCAGATTGAGGAATTTACTAAACTCTCTGTACTTTTAAAAATAATCTTTAAAGATTTTACCAAGCAAGGCCTAAGAATGAGAAATTTATGAAAAAATTCCAAGTTTGAATTGATGTCACTAATTTCTCAATATCAATTAGAAATAAGGATATACTCTTTCTGTATGCATGTATATATGTATTATGTATATGTGTGTATTTATACATATTAAACTATATATATGACTATATATAATTGTAAAGCACAGTTATGTTATTAAGCTACCCAAATAAGTCTTTGGGCTTAGTTTTTTTTTTGTTGTTGTTACATAACTATAACCATAAAAGGCTACAGATTCACAAATAACATATAAAGTCTAAATGTGAGCTGATTCTTGGATAAACCTCACAAATAAGTGACAAACTCCTTGTAAAATGCATTTCCTTTATTTTTATATTTGAGAATTCTTTACACATAAAACATAGAAGTTTGAAACAATTATGTAGAACACAGGACAATGTAAATATATAATGACCAAAAGTGTCTGATGCAGCATCAACCCTAAATAGTAAGGGACTGGCATGTGCTGAGACCGTGGGTTATCAGAGGCTTCTGGGCTTGGTGCCAAGGCGAAACCTGGTATTAAGGGTGATCATATGATCTGGTAGTTCATTTTGGTCACTTTCTAATACCACAAGCTTCCCAACTCAAATGCTTCCAAAGTTAAACTATGGTCACACTACAATAGTGTATGAATTTGTCAGTCATATTTAGAAAATCAGGATCAAATGACGTGGCTACAAAATCCTTGGAATTAGTTGCTCATATTTATATTGTACAATTTGATGTTTATTTTTTAGTTATAGTTGGCATACAATAATATATTCATTTCAGTTGTACAGCAAAGTGATTAAAACTCAAGCAATCGCCCCACTAATTCTAGTACCTCTCTTCCCCCTTACATATTTAGTACATTATTCACTATTTTACTTATGCTACATTTTATACTTCCACGACTATTTTGTAACTATCCATTTGTATTTCTTAATCTCTTAACTCTTTATCACCATCACTCCAATCCCCTCTTCTGTCTAGTAATTTTCAAAATATTCTCTATGAGTCTGTTTCTGTTTTTGTTGTTCCTGTTATTTTGTTCTTTAGATTTCACATGTACGTGAACTCATGTGATATTTGTCTTTTTCTATCTGACTTACTTCATTCAGAGAATTACTCTCTAGATCCATCAAGACAATATCTTTTTTCATACTCTTTAGTCTGTGTGTCTTTTAATCTGAGGTAAGTCTATTGTAGGCAGCATATATAGAGGTCTTGTTTTCTTATCCATTCAGCCACTCTATCTTTTGGTTGGAGCATTTAATTATTTTCCATTTGAGGTACTTGTTGATAGATATGTGGTTATTACCATTTTTATTGCCATTTTTTAATTCATGATTTTGATACATGTTTTTTTTTTTCTTTTTAAAGAAGTCTTTCCAACGTTTCCTGTAATACCAGCTTGGTGGTGATGAATTCCTTTAGCTTATTTTTGTCTGGAAAGCTCTTTATTTGTCCTTCAACTCTAAATAATAGCTTTAGTAGAAAATGTATTATCAGTTGTAGATACTGGGTTTTCATCACTTTGAATATTTTGTGCCAAGTCCTTCTGCACTGCAGTTTCTTTTGAGGAATCACTTTCCAGTCTTATGGTTGCTCCTTTGTAGGTAACTAACTGCTTTTCTCTTGATGCTTTTTAGACTCTCTCTTTGTCTCTTTGACATTTTAATTATGATGTGTCATGGTGTTGGCCTCTTTGGGTTCATCTTTTTCAGGGCTCTCTGAGCTTCCTGTGGTTGTATGTCTATTTCCTTCACCAAATGAGGGAAGTTTTCCATTATTATTTCTTCAAATAGTTTTTCAACTTCTTGTTCTCTCTTCTCTTTCAGATACCCCTATGAAATGGATGTTTTTACATTTAATTTTGACCCATAGACTCCTTAAATTATTATTTTATTCTTGGCTTTTTTTTTCTTGCCAATTCTGATCGACTGTTCTTGGCTTCCCCATCCTCTATATGAGTGGTTTCATCCTCTTCTTCATCTGTTCTGTTGATTCCCTCTAATATACTCTTCATCTCAGATAATGTGGTCTTCATTTTTGACTGGTTCCCTTTTATAATTTACATTTTCAATTTTATGTTTTTTATTTCTTTGTTAAAGTTCTCACTGAGTTCACCTACACTTCCCCTAAGTTCACTGAGCATCTTTATAACCAGTGTTTTGAACTCTGCATCTGTTAGATTGTTTGACTCCATTATTCCTGGATATCAATTCTGTTCCCTCATATGGTTTCTGCTTCTTTGTCTTCCCATTTTGACTGCCTTTCTGAATCTGTTTTTATGTACTAAGCAAAGCTCCCAAGTTTCTGGTCTTATTAGTGTGGATTTGTGAAGTAGGGGTGTCCAGTGGCAGTCCTGAGAGGGGTTCAGCTGCAGGCCAAGTTTAGGTCCAACCTCTTCTCCTCCGGGGCCACCTGCTAAGATTCAGCAAGCAATCAACAGATGCTGAGCTTATAGTTGCCTCAAAAGGCTACAGCAGAAACTGAGGCCAGCTGCCACTAGTGTTGGTCTTGGAGCTGCTCAGCAAGGAGCACCTGCCTCGCAGAGGACGCACCTGGATGTAGCTTGGGTGGGGCTGTGAATTTGGGGAGGCGGGGTTTCAAGGAATCCTCTGGGTGGAGCGACCTCTGTTACCCAGTTTGATGACTTCACGGCTATGGCAAAGCTGAGACTGCGCAGTGGGAGCGAGGAGGGCTCAAAAGAGGAACAATGGATACTGCCAGCACTTCTGCTTGGGAGAAAGCCTCAACTCCAGCCCTCACTCCGACAACTCAGTGTCCCCTGGAAAATCCCAGGTGCCCCCTGTGCAGCCAAACCTTCACTGGTTCTCAGAGGAGCAGGTCCATCACCGCAAAAGTCCACTCACAGATGCGTCCGTCCCCTTTAAGTGGTGTCTGCAGCTGCTGCAGCCTCTGTCCCACTCAGCCCCTGGGGATGGGGCACCCTCATGTCTTCGCCCCTGTTATCCCCTATTGTTGCAGAGTGATTTCTTATTTTTTTCCCTAGTTGTAGTGCTTTTGTTCATTTAGACTCCACGTGACCCTGCTTGCTGTTTGCTCCGTATTACTATCACATTTTTGATGTGGTCACGAGGAATGAACAGAGTCTCTATCATCTATGCCATTTTGCCTGGTCTCTGGCTATTTTCTTCCTTTTCCTCTCTCACATAGCCCTGGGCATAAATATTTATTATAACATGTGTCACATTGCTATACTTATTGATTTCTTTGTTTTCTTCTCCTGAGACTGAGTCTTTACCTTATTTTAAAAATTTAAACCTTTAAAAATTTGATTAAAGCTTTGGACTCAAGCCATAGTAAATAAAGCAATAGTTTATGCATGTAAACTCTGGAGATACACTGTCTGTCACTTTGTGACGTGTGACCTTGGGAAAGTTGTTTAACCTTTCTGTTTCTCAGTTTCCTCGTCTGTAATAGGTATATGATGATAACAGTATACACTAGATAAAGATTTTGTCCATATGAAATGAGTTCACATAAATAAAGCACAAAGCACTTAGAACAGGGCCTAGCCCATAGTATGAATGAATGAATGAATGAATATATATATACACACAGACATTTGCCTACAATTTCAGCATGTTGGCGGACTTCTGTGCTCATCTATGGATCCTGATTAAGTTTCTTTCCTTTTATGGCTGAGCACCTTAAAGAAAGGAAGTGTGACTTATTCATGTTTATCTTTTTCACCTAACACAGAGCCTGATCCCTCAGGAGACTTTTTATAAGTTTCAAATATAAATGCAACATATTCCCTTCCCTCCTTCTAAATCTCCTAGTTCAGGGGCCTATTAATGGAGTTAGCTGTCATATGAAAGGACATTGTCAAATGGTGAAGGCACTCTTCAAGCCTCAAAGATAAGTCTACAGAAATAAAGGGCTCTATAAGAAGCTAAGGTCCCCACCTACTGTTTATTACTACTATTAGCAGTAGAATAACTATTGATGGTGATTGGATTAATAATAATAACGACTGACTAGTACCTACTTAAGTCATCCCATACATCTACTGGGATACTGTAACAAACATGAATTTTAATAACCTTATATTCTAATAAGTGGCCTTTTTGAATGCTTGTGCTTGGGTTATATCACTTAATTTACAGCAAGCAGGTATCATTGATATTCCATTTTGAGTGTTTACAACATTTTATAGCTGTTTTAAAATTATCTGCAATTTATAAATAGGGAACTCAGGCTGGAAGATGTTGAGTAATTTGCCTGAAGTCACAGCATGGAGCCAAAATCAGGTCTCACTGACTACAAAGGCTCTTAACAACTCTGCAGTGCTCAGCCTGATAAACAGAGGGAAAACCCAGGCACCCCATTTACCTGAGGGTTAAAAGCTATAACAAATTTCACTTTTGCTAGCTTTAGAGCTTTAAGGTGTCTCCTCTTGGCCCTATCAGCCAAGATCGATTGGTTTACTTCTTAAAAGAAGATACAAATATTTATAAACCTTAGCATATCTTACTAAGTCTGAAACTAAGAATCAGGAAGAGTTAGAAAATATTTTCTTGTGATTAGTGTATTTTAGCCTAGAATTCCCATTGGTTAACCAGATGAAGCTCCAAACATATTTATTTGTTCTTTTCAAATGAAAAGTTATTCATTTACAGTAAAAAGAAAACATATTTAGATGATATAATATATGTCTATAGCTTCATCCTAGCAGTCCTAGGTGTACTAATAAAAAGACTATGAAAACCCCACCAATGTTCACAGTGTGTTTTTGTGAATTAAGTTCCATCATTAAATTCATAATAACTCTAAAGCTTACTTATAAACACCAGTGTGACTCATAGTCTGTCTTTAGGAATGCAGTATACAGCAAATAAGAGTAGCTGTCTTTAATTTTTTCACCATTTCACCCACCTCTCACTCTGTTTCCTCCCTATTCCTTGTTACCATGGTAACCTTTCTAAAACAGAAATTAGAATATTACTTCCTTGCTTAGAAAGCATCAGTGCCTCCCCTCATTGTTCTCAAGCTTTATTGTGGTTTGAAATCACTTTGGATGCTTTATAATAAGCAGATGCAACACAAAGATGCTCATTCTGGAGACTTTGAGTGAAACCTAAGAATCTGAATTTTTAATTAGTACCTTGGTGTTTGGAGATGCTGGTAGTTTTAAAACTCCACATTTATAAATATTGATCTTCAGGATAAATGTCCAACTCTTTAATTTGGCTTTCAAGGTCGTGCTTGACTTGGCTCTGCATACCAATTATACATAGATATTTTAAAATCATTAACGGAAATTGGTTTTCTTGAGTATCTTCTTGGCATTTTGAATTTCGAGAGAATATTTTTCTGGCATTTAGATGTGGTTTGTTAATAGACTTCCTAACACCTCTCAGGTAGACTTCCAAATATCTCGTAAATCCATCTACCACTTCTTCCTTTCTTCCCAATAAATACCTTTATTTAGTTATCACCATCTCTGTCTTGCACTATTACTCCAGCCTCCTTACTGGTCTTCTAGTGTATGGTCATATATACTTTTAATCTTTCATACTGTAGTCAAATAAGTCCTTTTTTTTATTTAGCTACCAATTTTACGAGCATTTATTAAATTCTAGATACTTCTATTAACAGTTTTATATACAGTCATAATCTGATAACCCTCTGAGGTATATACTATTATTATGCCTATTTAAAGATGAAGAATGTTAAGCTGGAGAAAGTAGTGAAGCCAGGATGAAAAGCTGATCATTTTAGTACCCAACTTAAAATCTCTTAATGGGACCCCTTTACCTATATTATAAAATCTATGCTTCAGATATGACCCCAAACCTACTTTGCCAGCTTTGTCTTCCTTCTTTCTCATACACTGTACTCTGCTCTACCAATCTAATACTATTCCTGGAATGCACTGTACTTTTTAATACCACTAGAGCATTATGCATTTTGTGTAACACATTGTATGAATAAGAAAAATGCATGTTTTCTGGTCTGATAAACTAGGAAAAAAGATGTCACATGTTGGGCAGATACAACCTCAAAGGAACATCCACTATGAGCAGAGCACAGGCTGGATTTCAGTTGCCCCCACCCATACCTCAGCTGGGTTTCTTTGTATGATGCACCAATTGTGGTGGACCTCAAAGCCAGTGTCACTGTATGTGATGATTCTAGGGAGTGGAATGTCCTTTGCTCTGTGTGATGAACCATCCTTTAATACTTGGCTCAAAACAATCTTCCTTCCCTCTCTCCTTCCTTCCTTTCAACAAGATAATTACTGATGCCTTGTATATAAAGGGATATAGTAGTGAGCATGAGTAATATGGTCTCATCTTTTATAGGGTCAGCAAGGTAGCACAGAAAAACTCTTTATTCCTCTAGAAGCCTTCCAGAGATCCACTGGGCAAGGTAATCACCACCATTCCTGCTTTTATGGCATTATGTGCATTATGTGACAGATCTGATCTACATGACTCAGTTTCCTCAACTGTGAAATGACAATAATGAAAAGCCATTATGAGAGTATGTCACTGTACTGGCTTTTAAATCCTCTAAAGTAGCAGTCAGTGCTGTCTTTAGTATTTAGATGGTCACCGAGGTACATCTGTTAATCTACTAGCGAGAGTATTAATCAGAATTACCTGGCTCTCTGGTGAGAATCCAATTATAGGGGATGGGGACAGGAAGGAACAGGGCATGGTGCTGAGATAGAAATGTGGAGAAAGCTTTCTAAGAGCCTCCATGGACATCTGTTCTGTGGACTTGCTTTTTTCCCCTGCAATTATTTTTAGTATTCTCTGCATTTATAGCATTCCTGCCTCTTATCTTCAGGGGATGTATTCCAAGACTCCGCTGGACACCTGAAACTGCAGATAATACTGAACCCTATATACCCTATGTTTTTCCCTATACATACACACATACCTATGATGAAGTTTAATTTATAAATTAGGCATGGTAAAACACTACCAATGATAACTAATAATAAAATAGAACAATTATAACAATATACTGCAATTAAAGTTATGAAAATGTGCTCTCTCATTCACTCAAAATATCTTATTTTACTGTATTCATGCTTCTTCTTGAACAGATAAAGAGGGACTGCTATATTGGAAAATAAACTCATCTAACTTTGGAGATTTTAAATACAAGTAACAGCAGTCATTGCAGATTTAATCAGGAGATAATGAACTGTGTCTTGACATATTTTAAGTAAATATGGTTTAATAGTGCAGATTGGTAATTTGATCAACGATTTTCAATAGAATCTGCAGGGAAATGCTAAATGTTATCAGAGCAACCTGCTAAAATATGATTCATCATTATGTTAATATTCAACAAATCTAAAACATGGCATAGTTTAAAACATATATAACATGACTCTGAAGAAAATAATCTGGAGAAAAGTAAAGTTATAAAAGGTAATCATAGAAGGTATTTTCAAACTTGAATTTTACTGTGATTGCTTTGTTGGCTACTCCTGCTCTTTCTTTCCTCCCTATGTTTTTTAATTCATTGTATTTACAATGATCATTTTGTCTGTCTGTGAATAAGTGAAGTGAAAGTCAGTGCCTTACCTAGTTACTTACAGCTCTTCTATAAGTTTCTGTGGACAAGGGACATGGAAGAATAAAATACTGGTGTATGAGTGTAATTCAAGTCATTGCCCCCTTGAAAGGCATTCTACCTATTAAGGGCATAGGGGAGAAGTGTGCTATTTGTTTCATAGTACACCTGTAGCAATCTGCTAGTTACCGCTCCCACCTTCCAGAATTTATTCTCCCCTTCTTTCTGTATATATTATATTCCATCTAGTAACATTTCTGGCCTCCCTTGAATCTAGGTGTATAATTACTGGGTTTCTTTTCTCTTCCTTTCCCCTGAGCCAGAACACAGAGTGGTGGCTAACTGGCTTCAACTGAGCAGACAAAGATGTTACTTAAGGGCATTATTTCTCAATCAGAGCCAATTTCTCCTCCAGGGGACATTTGGCAATATCTGGAGACATTTTTGGTTGTCACAACTGAGCGTTGGTAAGCTATTGCCATGTAGTAGATAGAGGCCAGGGATGCAACTGAACATCCTACAGTGCACATGATAACTCCCCCACCCACTACAACAAAGTTACCCCAGCCCAATATGTCAGTATCACTGAGACTGGGAAACACTGCTCTAGTGGACATTAGAAAACATTTTGGGGAATATGGATTCTTGAATAGACTTGTGGAGCAGAGTTACTTACTCCATCAGCCTTGGATGGCCACAGAAATAAACATGAGAGAAAAATATACTTCTGTTTTATTTAAGTCACTGTATTTTTTTGCCTTTCTTTGTCCTTTGAAGCAGACAGTAATATTTCTGATTTTACAGGATTAATAAGTTAAGATTTATTGAGATCAATTATCTCATCCAAGATCACATACAGCTAGTAGATAACCAGCCTGATGTTCAAAGGCATATGTGTCTGATTCCAAACCCTGTCATTTTTATACTCTGCCACACTGCTCCACTTCTACTCTGGATTCTCAGGCTCTATCTCTGACCTATTGAATGAGACTCTCAAAGGGTTAGGTATGAACATTGATCTGTAATTTTGAAAACCTCACAGAGAGTTCTGATGATCTGTCACATTTACTGCTGTAAAAAAAAGAGAATTAAGTACAATTTAAAAAATATGTAATCAATAAAACTAGGTGACTTTTTTTTTGCTTTCTCTAGTTTTTAAGAATTTCTCCATTTTTGGTTATTAGAGTTACTAGTACATCAAACCTATATTTTCCCCTTACATCTTCTTCTCTAGTGTAGCTTGCTAGAGCATTTGTTGTGATTGTGGTGGTGGTGATGGTACAGCTTTTCTGTGGCCTTTTTGGTTTTGGCTTTTGTCTTCTATGAGCTGACAGATTATTACATGTGTGAGGAGCCTACCAGATGTGATTGCCTAAAGTTAGGGGCCAAAGGAATCAGTGGATGATCCAATTTAAGAAACATTTCTGAGGCAAACTGGAGTCTTGGTCATATAAGAAGTATTCAGGACAGAATTATGCAGAACAGAAAGATTTGAACTTTAGCAATAGCTAGATAAGTCCTAGAGATTTTGCAACTTTAAAAGTAAATGTTTGCAGGGTTGTGGGGGAAGGTAGATAAGGGCAAAGGGAGTCTAATATATAGTGACAGAAGGAAATTTAACTTTGGGTGGTGAACACACAATGCAATATACATATGACATATGATTGAATTGTACCCTTGAAACCCAAATAAATTTATTAACCAATGTCACCCCAATAAATTTTAAAAAGTAGATGTTTGATACTGTTGACTGCTCAAGAATTCTTTAGTCTATCTAAGGGCCATGCAAGTACTTACTGGTCCTGATCCTGAGCACAGGAAGATAACATATATTATATCAAAAATACTTGGGGACTGTGATTGGAAGCTCATGTCCTTCATCTGGCTCCCAAATGGAGTATTTTGGAACCTTGGTAAATTTGGCAAAGCAAGGCTCTTCCTCATTAGAGCAAGCACACAGGGGTCCGGGCATCAGAGAGTGATAATTGTTCTTTCCATTGAGACTTGATGGATGTAAGGGAGGTCCTCACGGGGAGATCAGGTTATGGGATGCATCCTTTAACATAAAATCACATTTATGGCACCGTTCTACTGTCTCTACTAAAATAAGTGTCAAGAGTTGAAGATGTTTAAGCCAAAGCATTTTAAAAGCAAACTGGCTTTAAGTTCAAGAGTTTAGGGATTTCATGTTAAGAGTACAGGTCTGGAGACAGAATACATCAGAAATCAGGGAAACAGATAAGAGAATAAAATAAAGTGAGAACTCAACAATCTAGACAGTCATGAACATTAACATTCTAGAAGCTGAAGAGGCAGAGGAATGGTGGGAATGTAACTATCCAGTCAAACATTCAGGAGTGTGGAGGAAACACCTGCAGATTAAATATCAGCCATTGAGAACAACCAAGTTCTCAGATCAAGATCATTTGCATGCTTCTTATTTAGGAAAAATCCATTGCCTTGTAGGTTACTCAGACTTTGGAGACAGAATGTAGGTAATTGAGAGCATCTGATTGATGTTAAAAGTTAGGCTACTAGATGGAAGAAATGGGTTTATACAGATATTAAAGTTACAATTTATTTATACATTTAAGTTGGCATTTATTGAGTTCCTCTTCTGGGTAGGTCTCATTCTGGTTGATGGAGAAAGATGAGTAAGTCATGGACCCTCTTCTTCTTTAGTAATTCATGTTTTAAAGAGACAGAGAAGTCTCTCATCAACAGATGGACTACAATATAGTATGAGAAGTAATGTGACAATAAATATACACAGGTTGTGGTGGGAGATCTGAGAAGGATGGAGAGATCAGAGAAGACTTCCTGGAAGAAGCAGGACTTAGGTTGAAGACTGAAGAGTAAGAAAGAATTAGGTGAAGGAGTCTATGAAGTGAAAGCATAATAAAGGCTGAGAGAAAACTACAAAAGCATGGAAATGTGACAGATCTTGGTGTTTTGGGATTCATTCAATGAATATTTATTGAGCACAGAAATTGTGCTAGAAATTGACGTAGGTATTAGGGATATAGTTATGGCTGAGATAGATAAGATCCTTAACTTCATGAATCTTGTAGTCTATTGATGGAGACAAACACATAAATGGAAATTTAATAGGGTGTGAGAAGTGCTTTGAAAGGAGTAATAACAGAGCACTGAAGAGGGAGCCCAGAAGGAGGACATTTATCCCAGCATGGAGGAGGAGGAGAGAAGGGGGTAGGATGTCTGAGAAGGCATCCCTTAGGATGCAATTGAGTCTTAAAGAATGAGTATGAATTAACCAGGCAAAGAATTTGGGAAAGTATAAGTAGTGAAAGTAGCAAATACAAAGGCAATGAGGCAAATGAAAACCTGGCATCTTCAGGAAACTGTGAATATATCTGGAAGTTAAAGATATTGGTAAGCTATTTGTCTGAGCGGCTGATCATGGATCCTAGGTTGAATAGAGAAAGGAGCACATTCAGTCATTATCTATAGACTGAAAACAATGGAAATAAAAGATGATAGGAAGTTTATTTGAAGTCAAATAGCAAATATAAGAATAATAAGAGAGTGAAAGAGCTAGAATGATGAGTGTTGGGATCAGTATGTGGAGAATATATTTGTGATTGAAAGGTGGAGTTCTGGTTGGTGACAAGGTCCTGGTTGACAATGAAAGTGTAGAGGTAGTACAAGCCACTGGCAGTAAAGTAAGTAAGGAATAAGTAAGTTAGGCCAATGCATTGGCAATGTTATGCGCATAAGTGTGGAATCACGTAAGATAGTAACAGGGTTTGGGTTAGGGAGGAAGCCAGGTACACACGTCTTTACTCAATGTACAGGAGTGGGCATGGGATTCCTAATGAGAGAAACACATAAGAGAAAGTGGTGTATTTAGAGGACATGAGATTTTCACAGTGGTTGGAATAGCATTGGAAATTGAGGTAGATGAACAGCTTACTTGCTGTCCTAGTGGCATTTTTTTTTTTAGATTCAGTTTATTTTTAAAAATTAATTTGTTTATGGTGACATTGGTTAAAGAAATCTAATAAGTTTCAGCTGTACATTTTAACAGTAAGGCATATGTATTTGTACTGTGTGTTCACCTCCTGTAGTTAGATTTCTTTCTGCCAGCACATATTTGACCCTTTTTACCCCATCTACCTTCCCCTCCCTCTCTCCCTCTCTCCCTCTCCTCTGGTAACCACTAGTCTGTAATCCATGTTTTGAGTCTGTTTGTTTGTCCTGTTCATTTGTTGCTTTTAGGTTCCTAGTGGCATTTGATGCTATTATATAGCATGCAGTTGGACTCAATGGACAGCTGAGTTTCAGTTAAGGCAGAAAATAAAGGAAATACACAATTTAGACATTAAAATTGTAGAGCAATGTAACCATCAAGAGTACAAAAAAAGGGCTTTGGAGGGAAGGAAGCTAAGGTCAGTCAGGGAGGACAGAAGAGAACAACAGGATGGGGAGACGAGAATGGGATAGGTTAGGATCATGGGGACGGGACTTGCCTTTTGAGCAGAGTATGGCTTGGAGAAGGTAAAAGGCCTGGTGGGTTGAATTTGATTAAAGTTCTGAGGGAAAGACTGTGTGCATCTGGATCAGAACCCATGCAGAATGTGGATGTAATGTCTTCAGCAGTGTTAGATACCTCTTGACAAGTTCAGGCCAGGGCAACAGAGTAGGGGATTTTTCTAGACCTTCTTGCTTCTGGAAGGTACCTCTGGCCACCTTTAGACAGGTTCTCAAAGAATCTTCTGCAAATCCTTTTCAATGTAGGTTCTATACAGAATCTAACAGCTCAAACTATTTCACAACTTGCAATCCTTCTCTAGAGGCAGAGGCCAGACTGACTTAAAATATATTTGTCTCTCACCATATCTTGCTGTCCTAGTATCTCAGGGGGAGCTTTGTTTCAAGTGGGACAGCCATCCTGCAGGAAAACCCACAGAATCCAAGAGTGCAAAATTGTAAGTACATCCTACATTTCAAAATTGCCATTTAATTGTTCACGTTCACATTTCTCAAGTCCCTTATCTTCAGTAGTGAATCTTCGGTACCTTTATATTAATTATATGGAGGTGATTTCTAATTTTCAGCATGGATTTACTGAACAATGCCCAATGTAAGTATTTATATGCATTCATTTTTTATGTTTCACTGAAAAGTGATCCTAATATCATTTTACATTTATAGAGCATTTTAACTCCTAAAAGCTTAAAACACTTAAGAAGTTATTTAACAATTCTACAACATTCTTGGAAGATAGACATATATAACTGTTACAACCTCAAAAATGTATTGTTCCTTAGAACAGCTTTTATTGAAAACAATATCTACAGTGTCATAAGCTGAACTTTCTGGATTTATTTACAGTTATTTAGCCCCTATCTCTGAATCATCAGTATACCTTCCATGTCTGCAATGAAGTTTATGAGTTTGGAGCTTGGTTGAGACCATCTTTTTAAATTAAAGAATCTTATCCTTTATCCTTTATATATCCTATGTTGGTAACAGAACCAGCAAACATGTTCAAAACCCAGAGGTGATATAGCATAGAGACTTTAGATTTTGTGATTTTTAGGAGATATGTGAGAAAAGAGAGCATTGTGGTATGGTAGAAAGAACGTGGCCCCATGTGCCAAAATGTTGACCAATTTCATAAATACTTATTTGGCATCTATATCAATAGGGATTAGCTTGACTGCAACTGATAGGATAAGTGCTATTGAAATTTATTTCTTTCCACATAAAATTCTATTGGACCAGCAGTTCTGACTTAATCTGGCAACTCTGCTCCATGAGGTCCTCAGGAACTTGGTCTTTTGGCTCTACACTGCCTGTCCTGCATCTTTGTGGGTCAAAATGATAGCTTTTACATTTCAGGCAGCAGGATAGAAGGATGAAGAATAAGAGCAAAATGGGTGTCCCAGGAGTCTCTTACAGGAAGATCTTAGGAGTAGCCACAAGATATGACACTTTATTATACTTTCTTTTGTCCAGAACTTCATCATAGTCACATTTAACTGTTAAGAGAGGTAGGAGAAGTTATTTTCTATCTACATGATCATGTTCTCAGTTAAAAATTCTATTACTACCAAGAAAGAGAGAATGGATACCAGGGGAAAACTAATAGTAGCTCTTTGCAGTAGCAATTATCTGCAAGTCACAGCTGTTGGAATACTGGCTTTTTCAGTAAGTTATGCTTTGACCTTGGGCAAGCCAATTTTATGTTTGGACTTAATTTCCCTGTCTCCAAATGAGGGGATTGTACTGAATGGTCTTCAATGGCCCTCTCATTTCTGATACTCTGAAGATAAGTGAATGGTTGCCAGATGAATAAATGATAGGAACATATCTTAGAGATCTTCATAAAAGTACAATAAGCTCAACAAAGTTACTATATCCGAGCTCTGGGACCTGGAATGAATTATGATGAATATGTGTACATCGTAAGGATGTGGGTATAGCTTTTTCTGATCAATAAGTAGTTTTTACTTACATCTTTAATTATACAATATGATATACATTTAGGAACATGCATAAACATAAATGTATATTTAATAGATTTATTGAACAAGCACCCATATAGTCTTAATTCACAGAATGATTGCACATTGACAGCAGCTCAAAGGTCACTCATTTCTCTACCAAATCACAGAACCCACATTCTCCTTAAGATTCTAAATTGTACAGATAATTTTATTTTGAGTTTTGTGATGATTCCTTATTTTCTTTACAATTCGACTACATATGCGTATATCCCTAAATACTATAATTTAGTGTTTCTTGCTTTTGGTGTAGAAGAATTGAATCATTCTGTATATAGTATCTTGTGATATAGATCTGATTTTAAAATTATGTTTGTGAGTTTTATTCCTATTGTTGTGTGTAGCTTTACTTTGGTTGCTAAGTAATATTTCATTATATGGTGGATTCTACAATTTATTTATCTTTTCAACTGTTGATGACATTTGCATTTTTCAAACTGCTTACTTGTATGAGCAATGCGGCTTTTCATATACCTGTGCATGTCTCATGGTGTGTATATGCACAGATGTCTCTGGACTGGAACTTATTAGCCTGAAGTCATTGGACACCCAAGGGAGTTGCTTGGTCATAGGATCATAAAACTGTCACACAGATTTGAAAGTAGTTGTACCAATTTATACTTCAGTCAGCAATAAATGAGAGTTTTTGTGGCTCTCCATTCTTAACATTTGATATTGATAGATTTCTTAATATAGGTTCTGCTATTATATAAGCTAGGTTTATGAAGTAGAACAGGCCTGAATGTAGGAGAGACATTACTAGTGTAAGTAGTCTTAACAAGTATGAAAGAAAGGAGAAGAAAATAACATTTCCACAATAGCAGGTCTCAAATTTAGCATGCATCAAATGATGTCATCAATATATTCATTCATTCAGCAATCAACAAATATTTATTTAGCACCTACTATTTGACAGGTACCTTGTCAGTTCTCATGGAGCAGGGAGCTTTAATGAAGAGAGGGACAATCAAATAATGATACAAATTGGTGATAAAGTGTTTGAAAGAATGTGGTTCTACAAGAGCATGGAATAAAGGGATAAGTTACACTGGGAGGTAAGAGAAGAATCTATGGGTGAGAACAGCAGAATGAAGCTAAGTTAACAGGCAGATACTAGGGCCTTCTAGATAGGGATAAGAGAATGGACAGAGAACTTTGTCAGGAGTCTATTGTACGTTAGAGGCACTGAAGGAAAGTCAATTTGCCTAACTGCAGAATGAGGGTGAAGGAAGCGGGTAGATGTTTAGGCAGGGGTCAGATGATACAGATTACTGCAGGCCATATTAAGAAGTTGATTCTAAATTACAATCTTATTTTGAATCCCAGAAATGTTTTAAGCAGAGAGTCACATTATTAGATTTTCATTTCAAAAAGAGCAATCTGTAGTAGTGTAGAAAAAAGGCAATGGTAGTTTGATCTAGAATTGTGGTGGCGGAAGATGAAAAAAGGGAGATGACAGGTGATTGATTGATTGATAGGTGGGAAAATAGGCAGACAGAGAGATAACTCAATGGTTTCTGTAGATATTTAGAAGGTGAAATGTAAAGACTTTGGTGTTAGGTTAGTTACATTGAGTGAGAGTAAAAACATTAAAGTTCACAGCTACATTTCAGCTTTCACAACTGGATAAATGGAGGCAACATTCATTGAGATAAGGAGCACTGGAAAAGGACAGGAGGTGGGAAGGGGAGACTTTGATTTTTGACATGTTGAATTTAGAGTATCTTTGAGATGTTCGAGTACAACTCTGCAACAGACTGCCTATATTTGATTCCTGGAGCAGCTACTTCTGGGGCATAGGAAAATTATTTAATCTTGTTGTGCCTTAGGTTCCTCCTTTGTAAAATAAAAATAATAATAGTAACCACTTTGTATAGTTCCTGTGAGGAATAAATATAAAATGCTTAGAAGAGATGTGGTACTTGTTAAATACTCAATAAATGTTAGCCATTTTTATTTCTGCTTACTATTGTTATCTAAGGGGAGATGTGAATTTAGTAGTTGGATATAGGGATGTAGAGCTGAGAGAAACATTATAAGCTACAGATATATTTTTATTATGAAAATTTCCAAAAATTTATAAAAGAACAGTATTAATCAAATCTGATGTGTGTATCCTGCAGCTTTGACAATGATCAGCTCATATATAATCTTGTTTCATTTATGCCTTCCATCTATTCACACTATGCCCATATCTTGGATTATTTTGAAGGAAATCACAGACATAATATCATCTTATCGATCAATATACTAGTGTATCTGGAGATATATGTTTGAAAGTCATCTGTGTATAGGAGGTGACTGAAATCCAGTGGACACATGCAATTGCCTGAAGAGAAAGCATAGTGTGAGAATAATATCAAGCCTTAAAGTAATTTCAACATTAGACAGCTGAATAGAAGAAGTTAGGCTTACAAAAGAGCCAGAGAAACAGTGATCAGAGATGTAAGACAAAAACCAAGAGCTTATAGTATCACAAAAACCCAAGGGAGAGAGTGTTCTAAAGAGATAATTCACTAGTGTCAAATACTGGCAAGGCATCAAGCAAGATGAGATGGAAAAGTGCCATTGGTTTAGGGAACGTGACCGGCATTAGTCTTTCAGTAAAACAATGGGGGAAGAATCCCAATTGTAGTGGGTCGAGGTGGGGATAGCAGATAAGGAAGTGAAGACAGTGTGTTTAGATGATTACTTCAAATAAGAAATGAGACTAGTCTATAACTATAAAGGGATATGGATGCAAACGAAAACTTTTTTTGGATTCTTGCTCATGTTTAAGTCCTTATGGGAAAAATCTGGTAGACAGGAAGAAATTTATGATTGAGGAGAAAGGGAGGATAGTTGACAGTGGCTGGTTCCTGAGAGGGGGAAAGAGGTTTAGAGCACAGGTGGAGTAATTAGCCCTGGGAAGGACAAAGGATCTCTCATGGAACATTTATTTGAAATACAGATTCCTGAGCTTCACATATAGAGATTCTAATGCAGTAGTGCTTGGTTGGAGCCCAGGTATTGGCTATATAGAGAGTATCTAAAATGTTTGAGATACAGGTGCTTCGAGGATTATTTTTCAGAAACATTGGCCCTTATGCGTGAAATTAATGTAATGCATATGGAGATGTACATTATATACATAATCATGCTAAGCAAAATGAGACAGAAAAAGTTGAGAACCATGTGATTTCACTCATATGTGGGATATAAAATTGAAAGTAACAAACTAGACAAACAAAAACTCATAAATACAGACAACAGTTTAGTAATTACCAGAGGGAAAGGGAGGGATGGGGAAGTAGATAAGGGTAAAGGAGGTCAAATATATGATGACAGAAGGAGATTTGACTTTGATCAGCACAATGTAATATATTTATGACATATTGTTCAATTATGTACTTTAAACCTATATAATTTTATTAACCAATGTCACCCAAATAAATTTAGTACAAGAAACATTGGTCTGAAAGTACAAACTAAAATGATTATTGTATAGGTACTTCTTTAACATCTTCAAGTAGTTATAGTGAGTCTTTGAGAGTGTTTTGTTTCCTTAAAATATATTTAGTCTTTTTTTTTCATTATACAAATAAAGAAATTCAGTATAGGAAAGTGTAAGGAAAAGTACCTGTAACTCCATCCCTCAAGACAGTAACTGATTGAATTGGGGCATATTCCATTGAAAACTTTTATTTTTCTATTTTCTCCCCATATTTATAAACATTTTATTAGCTGCCCATTTCCAGAGTCTGTTTTCCCAATGATCTTTTTTTCCTTTTTTTTTTTTTTACCCAGAGAGGAAATACTGTTCTGTGCCCAGCTTCATCCAGAGGTTTACCACAGGTTATATGCTATTCTGGCCAACTAGCTCTAAACTCATACCTTTCTCTTATTAAGAAAGTAACCATCCTGTACTTTCTTAGTACATTCACTTGTCCTTTCTTCTAGATCACATTTTCATACCTTTTTCTGTCTACTCACACCTCCAAGACTTGCTCTTTGCCACCTTCATGCTCAGCTGATGACTTTACTTCATACCTCACTGAGATAACTAAAGCATCAGAAGAAAACTTCTGTGGACCCGCTCCACCATGGCTAGTCATCTGCTCTCAAATAGTCTGCCTTCTTGTCTGTCAACCTTGAAGAAATTTTCGTGGTCCTATCTATCCTGCTGCCACTTGGGAGCTAGATGCCAAATATTTTACTCCAGCACACTATTCATATTTTTGACGAGTCATTTGTAGCACAGAAACTGTTTGTTTGTTTTAAATGTATTTTCTATTTTATTTTTTAAATTATAGTTGACATACAATATTACATTAGTTTCAAGTGTACAAAATAGTGAACCTGCATTTATAAACCTTACAAAGGGATTGCCACAATAAGTCTAGTAGCCATTTGTCACCATATAAAATTATAACTTTATTTTTTTTATTTTTAAGAATTTCTTCCATTATAATTCACCAAAAAACAAATCCATTGCATAAGAACTATCTATGTTCACTGTGTCTGATTCTTCAGCTTATATTCTTTCTAAACTTGCCCCATCATTCTACCAAAAATGCTGTCACCAAAATCACCAGTGACATCAACATTTTTAAAATCACTAATAATTTCTCAACCTCACCTTACTTGACGCATTAGCAGCATTGGACTTAGTTTATCACTCCTTCCTTTTTGACACACTATCCTTATTTGGATCCCAGGATGCCACATACTCTTCATTTTCCTCTTATACTACTGTATGCTCTTAGCCTCTTATGTTGGGACTTCTACATGTCAGCTTTTTAATGTAACATTGTCTCAGGACTCACTCAGCCCTTTGATTCTCATTCACCTGCTTGGTCATTTCATCCAGTCTCACGGGTAAATCAGATATCTCATAGGCAGCTTGAACCTAACAGTTTGTGGGACCAAAAGCTTGGTTTTCACCCCCAAACCTGCTACTTTAATTATAATCTTTTATATGTCAATAGATGTGTCAAGTTCATTCTTCTGATAGCTCAGGCCACATACAAGGGGGTCATTCCTTGATTTCCCTCTTACTTTCACATCCCACTTCTAATCCATTAGTGTATTTGCTGGCTCTGCCTTCAAATATATCCAAAATACTACCACTTCTGACTTTCTCCATTGTTGCTGCCTTGATCCAAGCAACCATTACTTCTCAGCTCAATCACTAGATTATGTCCTTACAGTTTACAGGAATATTATTTTAGAGTTGAGAAGGAATGCACCTCTTCTAACCTCAAGCCCAGGCTCTAGATATAGATAAGCCAATCTTGAATGTGGGATTGCATTTGAGTAAAAATCATACTTAATGAACACTATATTGCAGGTTACAACTGTGCACTTAGGGTAGGGACTAGTACTGTTAGGGCTACTGCTTATACACACCAATAACAAAGATGCACATCTAGTCCTTGATTGATTCAGGCAGGGAATCCAACTGCTTAGTAGTAGATGGAGCTCGAGGAAGATGAGTGAGAGCCCATGTTAAGTGACAAGAACGGCATCTGAAAGAGAGGTGCTCTGTTTAGGGGTAGGAAGGATGTCTGCTTGAGGAGTTCTTGTGCAGAAATGAGTAAGTGTGGTGTGTTGGCATTGGTGGTGACTCATGAAGAGGACAAGGCAGGAGTAAATAATCTCCTGTGTATAATTAAAGGAGTGACAGGAATTCTATGATGAAACAAGAACTGAGTCATTTAGAGCCAGCTGTGGAGGGCTCCCTTTGAGGTAACATCTGTCTCTGCAGCTGGCCAACAGGATCACACTCTGAGACCTTTCATCTGAAATCCTGACAGTAACTTTAAACATTATCCCAAAAGGACGCAAAGACGAAGGAAAAGGAGCTCAATGTATTTGAAAATAATTTATTTTCTTTATTTAGACCACATCTCTTTACAGAATTAACAATGCAGCAGCACTATTTGTGGCCAAATTTGGCCCTTTAAGTCTTAACGAGTCCACAGAGCGGAAAAAAAAAAGAGAATCTGGCTTCCAAGACGTTTTTTCACAGGAGTCAGGAGCCACCCTTGGCTCTTGCATTGATGCATTGATGCTTTTTCCTAAGTAGAGTCTATTATGACAGCTTTCTCCATTAAATTATGGCTGGAGGCACAGAACAATGCCTGCTGTGCAGGAATGTTTCAGGAGAACCCACTGAGCACTATTAATGAAGAAGCAATGCTATTTGGGCCAGTTCTGTTGCACTCTATAGACAATCACTGAGATAAAGTTGTCTTGTTGGCATTTTGAACGAAAGGAGTGATTCAAAGTATTTTCTTACAATTAATATTCACAAAAATTTGTTATCAATTTAAATATTCTCTCTAAGAGCCAAAGTAATACAGGCTGGGCCTTTTATATTATGGAGTAGTCATCCAAAGTAAGTTAATGAGGCTGTCGATGACATTTACAGATAATTCTATCAGCAGTGGGAGAAAGCAAAATATCCATTCTTCAAAACATAAAAGTAAACAAATTTGAGTCACACATGTTGGAGTGCTCATATTTTTCATGTTTCTAAAAATATTTCTTTCATGACATGGAATTTTCAGAGAAATACTGTGTTTTACTGTCTGACATGTATATTTCATTTATATACTAAACATCATCATCTTCTTTTAGTTTTTTACTAAATATGGTTAGTGCTACACTAGTTTAATAAAATCAATAAATTATGATGAATAAGAAAAAAAAGAGAAAAGTAAAAAAATATATACACCAGTTAATGAAGCCTTACAGGCAATGTGTTCCTTCTTATGAAATTGGTTTTGTTGTAATGCTTTCTCATAATTAAAGGATTAATTAGATTCATAATACCCTATTGAGACAGTCATCATTAAACCCATTTTATACCTAGGAGAATTGAGATATGAAGAAACTCATTTTTCTCAAGGTCAAAACCAATTTAAAGTTGTAGCTTCAAGAATTGAACCTCGAGGTATTAATGTCTTGCTTTCATATAGCAATATACTCGTATATGTGTGTGTGTGTGTGCGTGTGTATGTCTGTATGTGTGTGTCTTGGGGGTTATTTACTTATATCATGTAAGTTTTGTAGCTAAATTTATCCTCCAGGAAGAGAAAGATAATGTCCCACTTTAATTTAAGGGCTGGGTCCCAGTGTGTAGGTACATGCATGGTGAGAATAGGTAGTCCCATAAGAAGACCCTGGGATATAGTTATTCCAAGAATTTTCTTAAGGATGGGGTCTAGCACTTCCTCAAGGGAGCAGTGTGTGCTTATAAATTTCATTAGACTGCTTATCTTAAGTCTTAGTCCCAGGGCTCATAACCTAGCTGTGTCAATAACTTGCTGTGTGACTTTGAGTAACTCACTGAATCTCTAGGGTTCCTTTTAGCACTCAAATCAGAGAACGCTCAGATTCTATGCAACGCAAAGTGACATTACACAGTGCTGGCTTGAAGGTTACTGACAGTTAATCTGGATAATGAGTTTTATTTTAATTGCTCTGGGAACTTAAGCCAACACACATTTCACCCTCCACTTTGCTGCTTCCCCTCATATAACTTTATTTAGAGAACCTCAAGGTTCTTGACCCTAACATTCTGGATGAGTCTAGAAATATTTGCGTATACTTCTTTACCTGTGGTATTTACCTTTTTAGACACCTTGTGATTAGTTGTGCTTCTTCCTGTGGTTGATAATGTCGATCGGAGCAATGACAGAGAGTTGGAAGAGAGCCTAGTGATTTAGCCCACTTGAATTCATTATCAAGGGTTTTTAGGGGTTATATAACCCAGCTCCTCCTTGTTATATTCCCCTGTTACAAATTAACCATCTGGCTTGGTAGAAGCAGCCTTCTAACTGTTTTTCATTAACAGTGGCCCTTGTACCAAATGTTGGTTTCCATGGAAATGATTTAAAACATGCATTAATGTTTTAACAGGAAAATGGCCGTTTTCTTCATCTGACGGCTTCCATTGTCTTCTAAAGCACCAAAGTTCCTATTTTATTGACAGTTTATATAGTCTTCACCTGTTGGAGACACTATGGGAACAGGGGCTGGAATTTAGGGGCGTGGACATACTATCTGTCTTGCAGTGTTTTACATGTTGTATGATTACAGAGTAAACACATAGAACCAAATAGCTTAAGTCTGTTAAATAAATGAGTAAAAGAGACATAAACTGTTAACAAAACACCATATTTTATTAAAGAATGCATGAGGATAAATTCTAAAGGTAGAAAATCTCTTTACTCTTGAAAAAAATTGACTAGAGCTATTAAAGGTTAAAGTATTTTTTATTGGCTAAAATACACTTTGCAAAATCTCTCAAACCACACCACAATTTGTCTCCTTCACTTTCAGAGTACTAGGTTTTAGTACGCTAGTACCCTTTCAATGACAAGCTTTCTGGGCAAACTGAATGTGAATCTGTATGAAGGGCATTAGAGTCTTTTTCACTATTGACACATGAATAATTTTTCAACCCAAACTCGTACGAGTCCCTGGTAAACTAATAACAGCCCATCCACTCTACTATAATACCAGTATCCAGTTTCAGGAACATTACTGCAATGAAAAAGCAAACATTTAATTACTCATAGAAGTTGAAAGAAAATCCCCTTTATTGCAATTAAATGATCCAGAAATGAAGAAGAAACGGAGAAAAAGTGAAAGTGTACAGAAGGATAAACATGACTTGTTATGGGAATTAGGCCTGTTTCAGGTAATTTCATGTACGTGCCTGAGGGAGAGCACTTCATTTGTGCAGGATTTGGGTGGTAAGAACTAGCCTATGCATTCGTTTTCCATAAAAGTGAAGTCATTTCTTTAATAATAGTAACAACATTAGCATTTTGGTCTCTTACTCTGTTTGATGTACTGTGGTTAAACACCTTCCATGCACTGAACTATTTAATCCTTATAACAGACCTGCGATATAGGTAATATCATTATCCCTCATTTTACAAGTGAGGAAACTGAGGCACAGAGTGTTTCAATCTCTTATCCAGTATCTCTCTTCTGGCTGCTAGGTGGCAGAGAGGGATCTGGAGTCCAGCTCTTCTGTACTACATGGCCTCTCATAGAGCTAATATCTCTTTGTGTAACCTCTTTGGACACACCTGAAACACGTTTCTTAATCTTCCTTAAGGGTGGACACTAGATGTAACTTTTCTTTGAGGACTGAGAAATTACTTCCTATGGGAGACCATCTGGACTAATCTCATCGTTCCACTAATTTCTGTTTACATCTCTTCACCAGCAGATGCTTAAATCTTAAGTCTTACTACCAATGACCTTCAGGTTTTCTTCACTCTACTGAAACCACACCTATTAAGGCCTCCAACAACCTCCATCCTTCCTAATTTCCTTTCCTCCTATCATTCATTTCTTCAGTGCTAGTTGACACACTTGGCCACTCTCTCATTCTGAAAATGTCTTCTACACTTGGAGGCCCCAGAATTGCCTTGCTTGCTGTTCAATTTTACATGTTTTTTCACCTCATTCATTCTCTCTGGCTATCTTTCTTCCTTCAATCTCTATACATCAGAATGTACTGAGTAAACCATATTTTGCTCAATATTCTCACTCAAAACCATGGTTTCACATATAATTTCTAGTGATTCCTGAGATCCAGACTCACATGTCTGGACATGAGCAACAGGGAAACAAAGGAGCCAGGGTCCAGCTCAGTAACCATAGAAACTTCCCTTGAAGACCTTCCTTAAGTACCTCCCAGAAATACCTCCCTTTCAGGGTTATAAATTACCCGAAATCCTAGAGCACAAAGGCCATAAAAGCTGCTAGCCTAAACCAGCTACAAACACATGTACAGAAAGTACTGCCCCTAATTTCAGCCTCATTATACCATCGTTATAATCTCATGACTATGCCTGGAAGTTCATAAATCTAATTATAACAGATTGAATTGTGGGTAAGCACCTGCATACTAGGCAAAGTTGTATAGCAGCCAGGTGTAAATCACAGTGACCTCACTTGCCAATCACCTAGGATGTCTTTAGGACCACCCCATTATGTCCCCCAAATAGAACACAGACCTCTCCCTCCTCTGGGGATACAGCCCTACATCTTCCCTGGCTGTAACCCGTACCCTTTCCTTAGAGGTAAATAACCTCATTTCCACATGGCTAACCAGTTTTAGGCTTGACTTGTCTTCTACCTAATAATGTGCTTTTAATAAACAAATATTTCTCATTTTCACTGTGTTGAAATTCATTCCTGGGGCAGTGAAAAAGACCTAGAGGTGTGTGTGTTACTGGAACTCTGATTGTGCCAATGGTAATACTACTGCACACACAGTATCTTTACTTGGAAATCTAAGAAACCTTGCTTTTAACATGTCCAAAAGAGAGCTACAGACACCAGCCAGTCCTACTCTTATCCCCAATCTTATCTCTCTTTGTCATTCTACTGTTCTTCAGGGGGCTTCATGCCAATCCGTCTCTCTCACTTCACATTCTGGAAATTCTGCCGGGTTTGCCTTCAATATATATTCTGAGTTTAGCACACCTTAATGCCTCTTCAACACAACTGCCAAAGATACCTTGTTAAAAGTTAAGGTAGATCTGAATAAAAGCCAAACTACAAAATAAGGCCCTACAATTATATTCCGTCCTTTTTTGCCTCTCTGAACTGTACTCCTGCTGCTCTTCCCTTAGCTCCAGTTACATGAGGCAGACTGCTGTTTGTCGGGCAAACCTCAGAGCTTTGGCACTTGCTCTTTCCTCTGCTGTGGATGCTGTTTGTGTTCTTCCTCCAGATGTCGTTACAACTCACTCCCTTACCTCCTTCAAGTATGGTCCAATCACCTTCTCAGAGAGTACTTCTCCCAGAATATACAAGAAAAGAGCACTGCTTGCTCCATCTAGTCATGGTTTCTTTACTCAGCTTTTTTTTCCCTTAACACTTACCTAAATCTGAAATTGTATTTAAATTTTTTAAATTTTTTTCTCTCATGCTAGAATATAAGTCCAAAGAGGACAGAAAACTTACCCGTTTTGTTCATTTCTATAAATCCAGGAACTAAAACAGTGCTCAGCACAGAGAAGTTGTTCAGTAAATATCCGTTGAGTGAAATATCTTCTTGTTTTGTTTTGCTCAGACACTCCCTCTTCCCAGACTCTCTTTGCCTAAGAGGAGTTGAATAGAAAATTGGCAATGCAATTTTTATAATCAATCTTAAAGCTTTTTTATTCAGTTTATAATCGACAAAGGGCACTTAAATGACTACGGGGCACTTTATAAATATGGACAGCTTTTAGGAAAAGGGACACATCCCAGACACCCTAAATATTGTGTTCACCATCTCTTAATTGCTTAAGAGTTTTTATAATGAGAATAAAAAGCTTTTTATTTATATTCAAGTAACTCACTAAAAACATTAAGCACTTTTATGTACACGACTTGATTTGGAACTCAGAGTCACTTTAGAAACAAAGTAGTATTTCTCTTCAACAGGTGAGAAACTAGAACTCAGTGACATCATAACATGTCTAAATTCCATGTCATAAGTGATGTAGACAGAACTTAAATCTGTATCTTTCATATGCTCTGCTATGTTAGTCATTTTTCTGTTTTGTGTGTGTGTGTGTGTGTGTGTGTGTGTGTGATTTTTTTATATATTAGACATAAGCTTAACAAATCAAAAGCTGGGAGAGTTAATACATTAGTGTGAATGAGTTTCAAAATATGCGATACCAGAACTGATTACTGCTAGGATGAGAAGGAGTTAAATACCAGAAGGACACAAGGGCACCTAGGAGCAAATTGTCATGGAATAGTGAAAAAACTACAGCAATCTTTGCTTACTTTATGATTCTAATAAAACATGGGTGTGTGTGTGTGTGTGTTTGCTATAGACTAGCATACTATAAATCCATGTGGAGATAAAAATGAGCATAAAATTATTTTATGAAACCGTAATCATTATTATGAATATCAATGAATATCCACAATATAATAATATCTTCACACTGAGTTCTCCTGGGCTAGTTGTTCATATGTTAAATAGCCTCAGACTACCTATTTTCCCCCTAGGTCTTCTGTTTTCTTTTATAAAAAATTGCTTTTTGTGAAAATCTCTACCTTGCCACCTAATTTATAAAATAATTTATTTCAGATATTCTTATACTTACACAGAAAGATATACATGTATGCATATGTATGCACATGAAATGATCTATGCTATATATGTATTATTTTGCAACTTACCAGTTTTCCTTAATATAGTGTCATTATGGTTCTAGGCTAAGTATATAAAGATCTAACTTATGCTTGTTTTTAAATACCTCTGTGCTATCTAATTGTTATACAATATTTTATCTAGTTTTCTATTGATCAATATTCATAACATTCCCTTGTTTTTTTATGTTCTTTTTTGCTGTTGCAAACAGTGCTGTAGCATTATTGTAACAATATTTTTAAGTACTCAGAATTGTATTTCTGGACAATAATCCCTATAATTTGAAATGTCAGACCATATAACATTTCCATGTTTAAGAGATACTGATAACTTGCCCTCCAAAAATGTGTGCCTATTTACTAAAATCTAAAAAAAATATGAAAAAAAAATTTTTATACTTCTAGACAAAATTGGATGTTGCAAATCTTTCAGGAAAAAGTTTGTTTGGTGCTAAGTAATCTTTCATTGTATTAATTATTTTTTTCTAATTATTAGTAAGGTTTACCAGCAATTATATGTCTTCCATAAATATCCAGTGTATCACTCAGAGTCTTGGCCAATAATGCATGCCATACTCAACTGAGGCAATTTAGGAGCGTTAAACAAAAGGGTCCTTTTATACATGTCAGTGCAGTGTTTTAGGTTATGGTTATCAGACTTTTTGGATTCCATACCACTTCATACTCTTAAAAATTTTAAGGACCTCAATGAGCTTTTATTAATGTTAGTTATCTATGTAGATTTAATATAGTTGACTTTAAAATTAAGTATTTTAATAATACCTATTTCATTAAAAAACATTAATAAACTCATATGTTAACATATAAACACAATTTATGAAAAATAACTGTTTTCCAAAATATAATAGTCATATTATGTTTTACAGATCTGTTTAAGGTCTGGTTTAATAGACTATACCTATGTATTTACTTTGCAGTCTGTTCTAGAAAAGGTAAGTAACACCTTAACATCATCTTGAATATAAACCTGACCTCCTATAGTCTGTGAAAGTGTTGCAGGATCGCAGAAGATCTCAGAAATACACTTGGTTTAGGAGAACCAATAAGGCATAATACAGTAGCTCAGAGGTAGTAACAACAGGAAGCTCTTAGCCCTACTAGGTCGGAAGGGGCTAGGGTAGCCTAGCTGATCAGGAAGAGTGCCTGACAGGGCCTGTGTACTTTGGTAGAAAGACACAGCCAATGCATAGTAACCTGGCAAGAAGATAACTGGAAGGAAATAACCCTCCTTCATTCTTCTCCCACTCTCATCTCCTGCAGGGCCTCCAGAAGCTAAGGGGCAATGGAGTCAATTGATGTAATCCCTTTGGTGAATATCTCTGGATATAGAGTTATAAGAAGAATGAGAAACATATAAGTGAGGGCAAACAAGAGATGCTCAGAACAGATATTCATTCCATTTTCTTTAGATTTATATTGTCTTTTTATAGGATTATGGAACCTTTTTTATACTGGGATGGATCAGTCTTTTGTTAATTACATAGCATTATCTCCAGGTTGACATCTTGCACTTGAACTTTACGACATCTTTCATAATATTGACTTGTTTTTATATTATGTGCTTGAAAACATATTTTCCTTGTGGTTCAGTGCTCTCCATTCCAAATTTATATATGAGGAATTTTGGGAAACAACCTTCCTAATAATTTAATATTTTATCTTAAGTCTTTGGAATACATTTATTTGTATAAGAATAAACATGGAAGTTTCATTTCATTTCAAAAATGTTTCGAGGTAATTTAATTAAAAGTCATCTTCTCCACCAAACTGAAATACTACCATTAGCATTTCAATTTATAGATAGACTTGAACCTATTTCTGAATGTTTTATTTTTGATCTATTTGTCATTGTTTCAGATGCCATTTTAGTTAACTTTATTTTATATAATATATTGTAGAATATAATAATATATAACGTATATAATATATATAAATCATTTCACACATATATACATACATTCTTCAGCTCATTAACTTTGTTTAAATAGTAAAATGTAGCCTGCAGAGAAGTACCATGTATCTCTTCCTGTGTTTATGGGTGTGTGTGTGGAGTGGAGGAATGTATATCCTTCAGTATGAGCTTTGTGATCTAAAGCTGCAAGGCCTTGTTTTGCTAACCTCAAGATCAGCATTTGGATTTTAGGAAGTTCAAGTTGACACAGATAAATCATCTTTACAAGAAATCTGTGTCAGGAAAAAATATATATTTATTACGGTAGTCACAATTTACATACTCTTAAGGAGGAGGCAACTTTGTGCTTCCTAATTACCCTTTTTTTGTGCTGAGCAACATCATTTTTTGAGATGCAAAGTTGAAAAATCTTAGAAAGGGCATGAGAATGTTCAAAATAAAATATTCATGGAGACACAGATTGAAAAAAATAAAAGATTCAAGAAGCAAGATGATGAAGTGAGAAACACTGAAGGGAGGAATAAATCCAGAAAGATCAAGTAAACAGAGAATTTTGTGGTGAGAGAAAGAGATCAGAGTAGCCTTGATTGACTATGACTATTTAGAATAAAGGAATGAGTTGAAAAAAATTTTGGAAGTTTGGCTGTATGATCACTGCAAATTCCCTTCATTGTATTCTCATGAAATCATCTATAGAGATGTACATTGCTCCTGAAGGAGTGTTAGAGTCCAATTTGAGTTTCACTTCCATGTGTCATCACGCTGAAACAGACTTTAAACTGGGGATGAGAATGCCTAGTTTTATCTGGATTATGCCCATGGCCCTTGGCTGTTTTCAGAGATTTTTCCAACTTCCTTCCAAGTGCTATGTTACTATAGATTAAGAGGACTTCACATAATATTAAAGGAGAAAATATTTGATGAGAGATAGGAACCTGTGAAATTTGCTACTTGTTTACTGTTCTAGTAAAGTTTTCCAGATGTAAATGTGTCAACATTATCGAGTTTTTCATAGATTTATTTATTAGACTCTTCATCTCTCACCATTAGATGTAGTTATAACTTTGAGTTCAAAAAGCACTTGTACCCACATTATCTCATTTCCTTTTCACAATATTTCTGTAAGGAAATAAAGAACTCCATGTGCGTGCGCGCGCGCGCGCGCGCGCGCGCGCGTGTGTGTGTGTGTGTGTGTGTAATCATTTTACTGGTGGCAAAAGTGAAGGTAACAACTTAGTGACTTGATTTTAAAAATATATTTAGAATCACCTGTTTGTGTGTGTGATACTTGTTATATATACTTCATGATTTTCTCTACCAATTGAGCTGATTACAGGTTTAGGACATGTAAATTTTCTGGTCTAATCAAATTTTCACCTTCTTATAGTATACAATCATAAAATGTGTTTTTATACACTGATGCAACCAATAATTATATTAGATCTTTTACTTACTAGTTCTATTTTAATTCTGACACCTGTGTGTTTTACAAAGCTCTAAGCAATACACTTTTTATTTTCTATTGGTTACCACAGTGATGATAATTTTTAGAGTTCAATTTTCATGGGCAGATTAGTTTACTAGTTTTAAAAGGTGAATAGATGTGATAATAAAAATGAATGCTCAAATTGCTTGTTGAGTCTAACCAATAAAATGATATACCATGGCACCATTTCCAATGCAAAATTTTGAATGATGTAATAACTAAGATTGAATCCTATCTCTTATAAGGATACAGGTCACTAAATGTTGGACTGGTATTATTACCTGTGTGTATGCAGCATTAGACATGTACATTCATCTTCTGCACTATGTTGTCATTGCTATAGGGTTTCAAGTTTCCATTTATGTACCATTTTGCCTAGTGGTACTCACAAGTGCCTACTACTTGAAAGAGGAGAATTTACTGTCTCTGATTTATGCAAAATCGTATAGTCGAAACTTGATATAGTCTTTTGAATTTACATAGAACATTTGAACTCTTAAATGAGAATATATCATATGTTGAAGCTTTTATAGTGGACATACTAAATGGAACTAATTTACAATGGATGTGAAGCAGTAGTCTGTTCTAACAAAACAGTCAGAATTTCACAGGTGCTTACTGCTCTTTTAAATGCCTGTTGCTCTTCTATCTCGAATGTACTTTTCATATACCTTCATTCCCATTCTCTACTTCTATTACAAATTATTTTTCTCTAGAAAACCATACCTGATTGCCCTGGCCAGATGTAAATCTTCCCTATTTTCATACCAGAACTATTTTTTTTTCTACCTTTCTTTTGGCATGGGACATTGCATATTTTACTTGACTTTCATGTCTGTCACAGATTTTATATGAGATTATGAATTCCTGGATGGTAGAATCTGCATTTGATTTATCTTTTCACTATCACCACCCACCCCCATTGCTACTCACATACCATATTAGTTTTTCAGGGCTGCCATAAAAATTATCATGAACTTGGTTGCGAAGAGCAACAGAATTTTATTTTCTCAATTTTGGAGGTTAGAAGGCCAAAATCAAGGTGTCACCTATTGAAAATCTGGGGGAGAATTTCTCTGCCCTTTCATGCTTCTGGTGGCCCCAGGTGTTGCTTGTCTAGTGGGCTCATCACACCAATCTCTGCCTCCATGTTCACATGGCCTTCCTCTCACCCTGTCTCTCTTTGCCTCAAATCTTCCTCTCCTGTTTCTTATAAGGACAAGAGTCACTGGATTTGGAGTTCATCATAAATCCAGGCTGATCTCATTGAAGAGTCTTAATTGATTTATTATCTATGGAGACCGTTTTTTTTTCCAAATAAGGGCACATTCAAAGGTTCCAAGAATTAAGACATAGACATATCATTTTAGGGATCACTAATCAATTCACTACATATAGTAACCACTCAATATATGAATATACATGTTTATCAATACACACACACACACACACAAGTATTTAATTTCAGGAAAAAGAACATTTTCCTTAACGATTATTGTTCTCAATTTAACAAATCAGTTCAAACTGTGTGGCTTGATATAATACCCATTTATTATTTCGCAGTGTCCATGGATCAGAAGTATGAGCACAACTTAGCTAGGTACTCTGCTTAGGGTTTGCAACCAAGGTGTTGGCTAGGGCTGGAGTCTCATCTGAGGCTCCAGATTCTCTTTCGAGACATCTGTTTGTTGGCACAATTCATTTCCTTACATCTGTAGAACTCACGGTGGTATGGAACTATATGGCTAGCAAGAGAGTGTCTGT
Organism: Macroglossus sobrinus; assembly: GCA_004027375.1. Classification (NCBI taxonomy): domain Eukaryota; kingdom Metazoa; phylum Chordata; class Mammalia; order Chiroptera; family Pteropodidae; genus Macroglossus; species Macroglossus sobrinus. The sequence goes on from PVKZ01003091.1 coordinate 54,615, forward strand.
GACCTCAAGGGAAAGCCTGATCATGAGGGTAATACCTGGAGGTAGAGATTATGGGGTTGTTCATAGAATTTTGCCTACTGAAAATATGTATCCTTTTTATTTAACAAGATGTTATCCTGATTTTATGTGAAATAATTTAAAATTCTATACACTAGCTGTTTCCAGAGATTCTTAGATGTATTTGACTGTTATTTTATTCTAGGGCAAAGCATCAGCCCCAACATATTGTGCCAGTGTCAAAATTCTGATTCTCAAGACTCTAGTTCAAAGTGAAAAAAATAGTTTATGAAAATATTATGTTTAAATGAGGCAGCAGAGAGTTTTGGACTATAAATATGGCAACTGCCTGAATTGTGGGATAGGACTGCAATGTGGCCCTGATAAAACAGTATCCATAAAATAAACCACAATTGGGTCATCCAATTCAGAAAGAGGAAGTCGCATATGCCAAAATTAGAAAGAATTTTGGGGACATTAAGGTCAATAGCATTAGGGCGAAAGATAGAAAATGAGAAGTTGTCAGTCTCTTGATTTTTGCAATTAAGTGCTCTTTTTCCTCAGTTTGGTTATTTGGTCCATATCAGTTGATTCTGTTCCTGTATATGAGAACATGTCAGTAGGTTTCATCTTGAGGACAATGATGATCAATTCGGAATATGGTTATCTAGGGCACAAGGTTGAGTTAGAACTGAGATCATGCCTGAGATTAGCTCAAAACAGTACCCGTTAGTACTGGCTTCTTTGGGTGCTGGAGTGAAGAGTGGAAGCAGTAATTCTAGCCCATATTTACCATCTCCTCCAGATATCCTGTCTTCACCTTGCTTGTCAGTTCAGAACCCTGGATTATTACCTAGTTCACTTATCTCTGAGATCCTGAATTCCTACATGGATAACCTACTAAACACTCTGGTACATCTAAACTTTATTTTATCTTGTTAACTTTGCCTACTTTTTTTGAGCCCCCTCCATTTGTGCCCTCTTCCTCTCATTTCGTGCTGGGGTCAGAGATTGGGTTTGATTGAAAAAGATGTTCTTTGAAAATAGATTCCACTGAACTTTAGTTAATGGACTCCATCCTGGGAGAATCCTGTGTCAGTTTTGTTCCAATGTTAATATCATGGTTCAAAAGATGTTAGAGGCTCAGATTCCTTCAATTTTTATATTTGTTGTAGGCTCCATATGTATGAAAGCCTTGAGGTAGGAAGAATTTAGTGATCATGAGGAATGGAAAGAGGGCAAGTGTGGCTGAAGTACAGAGAGCGAGGAAGAGAGTGAAATGTTTTGACATTACTGGAGGTTTTTAAAAAGGGGAGGTAACATGATCTTATTATATCTGTTTTTTTTAAGACTGCTCTGATAACAGAAGGATAAAGGATAAAGTGGGAAGCAAAGAGACCTTTAAAAAAGGTGTTGCAACAATACTGGCCAGAGACATGTTCTATCATGCTAGGTGCTACAACAAAGTACAACAAAGGTCTTCTAATGAAGTCTTTATAATGTTGATGAAATGCCCTAAGAGCTTAACTCCTGTTTATATCAATTAGCCTATGGTAAAATTGTTTTTCTTATCCATCATTTCACTTAAAGTCATAGAACCTAATAAAGACTTTGAAGACTAACTGTACAGTTAAAGTTGTAGAAAGAGCATGCATAATGGTACAAAAGTATATGGTTCTTTTGTAGTGTAATGAATTGTCTATTGAGGCTGGAACAATGTTATCTGGAGAGTTGCAATAGAAAAAAAATCCTACAAAGGAAGATTGCCATCAGATTGTGAGAGATCTTGTGTGCAGTGACAAGACATTTGGACTTTTATTTTGAAAGCAGTACTGAGCCATCTTAAGGTTGTGTGATCATCTAATTTAATATGTATTTTATTTCATATTTCACATTTAACTATACTAATAGTGTTAAACTAGCATCAGATATGTAAAAAGTCTTCTGTTGAGTGCTATTTAAATGTAAGGTGATGTTGTTATTATTTATTTTTATTAGTAGCAATAATAATAAACCATAATAAGATTTTGGTTATTGTGGCTTTTCTTCAGAATAGATAAAAACAGTTACCAATGAGTCATTAATAAAGTCTACTTAAGGATTCCCTTAAACATATCTGTGCTTTCATTATTGCCTATTACAGTTTGAAAAACATTTTGGTAGGGAACAATCAAAGGTAGTAAAGTTTTAGTTTTAGTGAATTTCATTTGAAACCATGCAAAGAAGATGATACATAAAAGTGACTTGCTCAAAATGAAAAAGAAAAGAGCCATTGTGTGGTCTCAGAGCAATTCTAATTACTAGAAAACACAAATTATTTCTTATTAGCTTAATAGGCCAAAAATATTCAGTTTAGAAATTGTGAAATAAGATTTCTCCACATTGCCAACATGTATAATGATTAATGATTGTGTTGTTTTTATTTTTATATCAAATTCCCATTTGAAGAACAGTATTTTCTAAAGATAGATGACATGTTCCTCAATGCTTGTGATATATTTGAGTTGTTCAAAAAGTTTGCTGGGGTTTTTTTACAATTGAATTCTATGACATAGTGGGGTCAGGAATGGTTAGTCTAGCATGAAAGATATGGCTGCAGTAATGCCCCCATGAGAAAATTGAGAAGACTGCATATATAAAGTTTCCTACAAAACCAATAATCACAAGAGACCATGAAAACACATAAAGTCTGTTATGTTTTCCAGGAAGGCTGTGTGTTTTGTAGGAGATATTTAAAGTCTGGCAGGAATGAAGAGATCATCTCAAGATCTGTTGCTTGAACCATTTAACACTTGATCATGCATACAAAAGGGGAAAGGGATAAAGGAAATAGCCATCTTGTTATATTCCAACTATGTGCTAAACACTGTGCTAGGTTGTTTTCATGCTTTATCTTATATAGTCTTCATATTAATAAGATACTCTCATTTTACAGATATAGGGCCTGAAGTTCATAATGGAATACTATATAGGAATGCAAAGAAATGACCTATACACATTAAAATAGCATGATAGCTCTTATAAGCATCATGTTAAATGAAAAAGAAAAAAAACAAGATTCTTGTTTTTCATAGTTTAATTTTAATAATTTCCTTTATGTAATGTTCAAAACAAACTAATGGAAACCATATATATGCATAAATCATAGTACGTGTGTGTGTGTGTGTGTGTGTGTGTGTGTGTGTGTGTATACATACACTTTGAGATATGGAAGGGATGTACATTTTGGTTGTCTAAGCACTAATATGTATGTAGTCTTTATAATTTTTGTATGTATTTCTGTACTTTATGTGGTAATTTTTTGTTAAAATTTATTTAAAATTGTTAATATTTAGTATTTACCAATTAGACTTCTTTAAAACCATGAAATATTTTGAGATATTAATTCCTCATCTTTTATTCCAAGTCCTCCACTAGCGTTTGCTCACAGAAAAGTAGATCCAATATTAAGGTCAAATGAATGTCAGGTTAACATATTTGAAAAATGAGTAAAGTTTATGTTTCTAAGTCATTCCTGTTACAATAATGAACCCTGCCAATTACCTTCTACAGTTAATGAAGTGCAAATTGTTTGAAATCCAAGGTAACCAAAAATAAGATTAGTAGCTGCAATTACCAGTAAGACTGCAGAGGGTGCAGGTAATAGAAACTTCATTTTCTTAATAATATGTGTGTATGTATCTTAAGGAAGCCTTACTTTTAAGCTAGTGCCTTTAAAAAATAGTTTTTAAGGAATATATCTGGGGTTTTTCATATGATTTGAGAAACATTATATGTATGTATGTGTGTATGTATGTATGTGTGTGTGTGTGTGTGTGTGTGTGTGTGTATATATATATATATATATATATATATATATATATATATACACACACACACATACATACACACACCACAAAGGAAAAAGATGTATGTAAGCACAAAAAAGATGTATGTATGAGCACGCGTGCTCATGCACACACCTGAAAGTAGTCATCAAATTTTCTTGGCCCACAGAAAAATAACCTTAATGCTCTTTCTGGCATACTGCCAGGGATTTAAGCCATCTGACCATTTCAGGACTTATGCAACTGTAGTGATAACACTGACAATAGAACAGAAATTGTATTTTGTAGGGGAAAAGTTGCATTCAATTAAAAAAATTTTACACAAATGTTTTAGTGAGAATGAATGCACTGTCCAGTATACAGGCTTACAAATCAGTTATTTAGGAATGGGGTGGTATCAACATCTGCCAAACCTTTTCTCTGGTTCAGAGTGAATTAACAGTCAATAAGAATGAAAGCACATAAAATCTATTGCCAGACCTTGTCTTCCTAATTCACAAATGCAACTGTATATTCTTTAAAAATTTCCAATGACATTGCAAAGGCAAAATATACCTCCAGGAGAAATAAATAAATAAAATAGTGTGCTTTTGAAAATTCTCTCATGACTACGGAAAGGAGACCAGAGAGAGAGAGTGACAACAGCCTACAGCTATAAAATAGAAAACTAGTTTTAGCAAAATGCAGAACTAGGCATTGCTACTTTGGCCATTGAGAACGAGCAGCATGCTGGTAATGTAACCTGGGTTAAAAGGACTTTCAGTTCCCAATGTGTGTCATCTCGCATGCATCGAGGTCCCTCAAAATAAAGTTGACCTTTCACAATTCCTGGTAGTAGGGAGAATGCCTCCAGGGTTGCACATTCTGAAAAGATTGATGACATTTTAAAAGAACTGCATATTTTAAAGCATGAACATTTTATGTAATAGAAGCAATCTTTAATTTCAAAACAGTCACCTGCTTGCTAAAAATAGGAACTCCTAGCAAGAGAGCGTCTCATTGAATATAATTTCTATTGGTATATTTTTAGTACGCTGTATGATAAGTTGACTAATGGGGAACTTTAAAGGTGTATTTTAATGATGGGAAAATTTCAAGAGTCTTTAATTCTGATAAGAATTCCCAAGCATTATGCCATTAGGTGGGCAAAATGAAAAGCATAACTCTCACCCCACAAAAGAAGCTTTTGAAAGATTTCATTCAACATATCTTAACCTTTTGTTGAACCAAGTGTTTTTGTGGTTTCATTATTTCTTTCTATATCTGGAGTTTGGAAGACACATTAAAGAAAAAGCAGGGGAGAAAGTTAAGCTGTCAATTTTCTATTTTTAGCTCTAGGTACATAGTTGAAGTTCAATAACATCTTTGCAAAAAGATATTTTTGGTACATTGGGAAATTGCTTAAGGTAATTAATTCAAGTTCAAATTAGAAAATGAACCCATCAGGGACATTATTTCTCAGGAAAGAGTTTCTTCAGAGTACAGCATGTCTGAGAGCAGATATTTTGGGATCTCACTTGATTGGATACTCTTAGAAACATAAAGTAACAAAAGTTTATGCGTTTATTTGTATGAAACTATCCATTTCTCATTTGCCAAAGATATGTCTTCTTTCCACCTACCTCCTTCCTCCATTTTTTTCTCACTTTTGGCTCTCCTAAGTGCTGTTGAGTTTACTGGACTTCCTCATCTGATTAATCTAGTTTGCCTTTCTCCTCTCTGAAACATGGACTAGTGCCTAAGGCACACACTGGCCCTGACTGCTGCCCCCTCAGGTGACTATGAACATTTCTCAGTATCCAGCTGTACATTTCTGAACCTCATTATACCACTTCTACCTAGTATTGCAATTACCTCATTTATATAAGTATGTATATTGACGAAATATGATTTTTTAAAAAAAATAAGGTACATATCTTCAAAACACTATAAAAGCAAATTATTAAAATAAACAAGTTGTTATCAAATTTAATTTGGAGAAAAGGAGAAAGGTATATGATATTGGGGGAAATTGCCAAACCATGTAAATATTTTATTCACTTTGCTATACAAGTCTCTAGATTTCCTTTAAAGAAGTACATACTGAAAATGATAGTCTTCGCTTTATGACTGAGATTTATTAAATAAAAAAGACATGAGACTTGATCACATATCAAAAAAAGTCCATTGACTATATTGAATGTTTGGCAAATCAATTTATATGTTTTATTTTAAAAATGCTTAACCTACACATATATCCTTTAAAAAATACAATTCTGTTTCAACCACCTTTCAACTAACCAAGTAACTACTGGTCACAGTTGGAATGAAGGATGAGTAATGTAGTAAAACTGTTGACTCCTTTCTCTCATTCATTCACCACTTAGTTAATCTCAAGTCATTTGTATAATGAAGTTTAATTTGTCGGAATATAATTTTAGCAAGCAAATTAGTTCAGGAAGGCTGTGTGACAGAGTAGATGTACAGTGAATTCAGTTTAGAGAGGGATAAAGTATAGAAGATGAAAAAAACAGCCCACTCATTGTTGTCTGGTAATCAAATTTAGCACTAATTTAAGGCAAAAATGTGCACAGAATTATGCTAAGAAATATACTGAAATTTCTCTCGAAGATGATAATAGACAAAGTAATAAGTCTGTCTTTGATTTGGTACATGAGCTTTGTTACATCTCTTTCTTTTCCTAGAGATAATTTTTGAAACCTTTTTCTAACATTCAGTGGGTATAGGAAAAGCACACACAAATATAATAGCACACATATAGAAACACTGAATTATACATGGGCAAACTAATATTTTATTTCTCAAGACCAAGTGGACTGGGCAGATGAGGCTAAGGGACATCTGTAAGAGATTTGATGAAGAAAGCAAAATGTTTTTTGATCAATCTGGAAAGGCTACATAATAAAGATGGTACTTATTGCACAATTTAATGTGGGGCTGTTTAGTTCAGGTAAGAGAAGAGAGGTAGAGTATATTTTTTCTATTTAAGTTAGGAAACATCTTTTGTTTTGTTTTAAATTAAGATAATAAACCATTACACTTGTTTTTTTTTCTCAGCAAGAATAGGCAAAAATGCAAAGAAATTCATGGACAATTTAGATCATTAAACAAAGAATATGTTTTCATGGAATATTCCTTTGAATATTTTCCCCACAGTGCAAATCTATTTATAAAGGAAAACAGATATGTTAGAAGATTCTAAAAAGAGAGAAACATAATTTTGCTTGTAATTCCAGATACTTCTGAAATTTGAGCCATTACCAGTCATGAAACAGAATGTGAGATAGTCACTATCAGTGGAACCTTTCTTTCCTTTGAGAGAAATGAAAAAAGTTGGATATTCCATGACTTCACAGAATTTGGATTCTTCATCAGCTTTAATGTTTGTGGGTTTCTAAGACAATAATAGGCCCTTAGAAGTAGAATGATTCTGGGATAAAAATAATTCCTACTTTTGAAGTTACCACTGAATCATTATTTTCCAATAAAATAACCTATATCGCTATGGTTAGCCAAATCATATTGCTATGACCACACAGGTATATACTGACAAATTATTTAAACCCTCTCAATCATATAATTTTACAAAGACAGCATGGATTCCATTTAGAACAAGAAAATAGGAAGCAGACTTTAGGTCCCTCCAAAGACAGTCCTACTTGTACATGTTACCATCAGTCTCAATGTCACTGTTGCACAGATGTCTGCACAAAAAAATGATTTTTGTCCTTATCATCCATGGCCTAATGTATACTCATACATATGCAAAAAAACAGCTCATTTATATCATGCCTCATTTTTTCACTCCATTATCTTAGAATAATATTTAAATTGCAAAATTGCCTCAGTTATATGAGCCTCTGTTGGCTCAGAAAAGGGGTAGGAAGCAACATGGTATCGTGGAAAGATTCCCAGGATTATAGCCAATAAAATTCGATCTGAATGTCAAAGCTATATTTACTGAATATGGGAAATCACATCCCTATTATGACAGTCACTTCCCTCTATAAAAATATGTTTATGGTTAAGATGTACTATCATATGAGAAAGGGCTTTGTTAACTATTGTGGCTGAACCCAAACCAAATTGCACTGAATGCAATGTGGTGTCCTGGACTGGGTCCTGGAACAGAAAAAAAAGGACGTTAGTGGAAAAAACTGATGAAATCTGAATAAAGTCTGCAGTTTACCTAATGATAGTAAATTAGTAATAGTAATTAGTAAACAAATGTTGGTTTCTTAATTTTGACAAATATGCTAATGTAATATATTAACATTCGAGAAAACTTTGTTAGAGGTGTACAGAAATTATCTATTATTTTCAAAACTTTTCTGTAAATGTATAATTACTTCAAAGATATAAAGTTATTTAAAATATTAACATATGTAAGTTACCTGGAAAAAAAGCCATACCAAGGCTTTTTTTAGGGGAGTATAAGGATATATGGAGCCAGCATGAGGGTCAGAAGTGTTTTCTGCCTTTGCATAAAAAGAGATTTCCTAGGGTGTGGCTCCATAGTGTAATGGTTAGCACGTCTGCTTTACATGCAGAAGGTCCTGGGTTCATGCTCCAGGTGGAACCATGGACCATGCCCTGGATGCACCAGGCCCCCAGGATGTGCATCCAGCTCCCCAGATGCTCCAGGCCCAATTAACTCATAACGAGGCCTTAGAATTCATGGTAAAAGAACACTATACTCTGTTTTAGCATGGAGGGATCAAAGTGCCCAACAGACCTTGACAATATGTGTTTCAGCAGTTTTTGTGACATGTTAAAGATTAGACGCCCTTCTCTGGGTTTTGTTTGTCAAGTGCTCCTCACTATTCTTGAAAACTCTGGAGGGGTGGAGCCCCCAAACACAAGATTGAATTTATCACCATCCTGGTAAGGAAAAGTCATGTGATATTTTCTTGTGTCCTCAACCAGTTTGGTGGAATATATGCATATGTACTACATTATATGTCATTAAATATATATGAGGATTATTATTCAAGTATAGAGATGATTTCTGTTTGGGAGATCCCTTCTCCACACAGCCACCCCAAAAGATGAAAAGCACTGCATCTCAGACCGGTGAAACACACAGATATTGGCAGTTGTAGACTGGACAACAAAGGTTATATTACACAGTACAAGATAAGAAGAAAGACATGTTCTAAACATATAAAACTGAGTGGAAGTAAAATTCTTCTATTGGGTACATTAATTATTTTCCAATACAGTTTAGAACATAGGCATATAATGAATCTTAGTGAACTAATTATTTTGTCAAATGGTAAAATTTTAATTTTGTATGATACAACAGTGAAAATGAGTACAAAACATGAACTTGATTCTGTAACAATCATTTAAAAGAAGAAAATAGTTGACTTGTTTTAGTGTTCTTAATGCATGTAAATCAATGTCTAAGTGACAACTTATTTCAAAATATACCTTGCATACAACAGCTGGATGTTAAATGAATCTTTCTAAATAAAACAATAAGTTGTATGCCACCAGAGACATAAACTTTTATTGTATGAAACGTTTTTATTTCATAGTGTAAAATTGGCAACTTTGGTGATTCATTGTTCATGGAACAGCTTGAGATGAGCGCTAAAATGTCGATTATTTTTAATAGTCTAAGCTTTCTAAATCACTACAGATGTTTTATTCTAAGTATAATGGGAGGGCTAAAAAGAATGAATTCTTAAAAGAACTGAAGCTCCATGTGCATCATCTTACAGAAATTGATACTAATTTGTGAAAAAGTAATTCATCTTGGTTGCATATATTTGATTAATTTAAATATTTTTTTAATCTAATCAGTTTCCTAGAGCTGTTATGCTTGGAGAGACCTTAAGACAAGTGGACTGTTATTAAGTGGATATGGGTTAAAGAAGAAATATATTTGAAGATATTTTTGAGGTTATTATATAAGTTAGATTAATGGAGAAGAAATTATATTCCAGCTGTGGAGGTAGTTACAATGGACTCTAATTCAAAAGGGATAGGGAGTGTAATTACAAATCCAGTCTAAATATGGAGACAAAAATTGTGTTTTGAGGAAATTTTCCCAATATTGCTTTCTACTCTATGAGTTTGCAGATGCAGAAAGTCTTCAGTTTTAGTTTTTTGAATAATTTGCAGATTTGCATTTTCTGTTTAACAGGCACTTACATAGATTTAAATACAGCATTTTGTCTTGGTAACAATGCTATGACACAGGTAATTTTCTATTGTGGTGTAACAAATAGTCATAAATTTAGTGACTTAAAATAACTCAAATTTAGTATTATATGGTTTCCACGGGCCAGGAGTCCAGACATAGCTCAGCAGGGTTACATTCTCTGCTCAGAGTCTAACGGCCAAGCTGTGTTTTCACCTGGAGTCTCGTCTGGGTAAGATGTACTTCAAGCTCCTTCTCACTGTTGGCAGAATTCATTTTCTTGATCCTTTAGGAGTGAAGACATTAAATGAGTGTCACATTTTTCATTATATTTTCTTGGTAGCAGTCGACCAGGGACAGCCATCAGCTCCTAGAGAACATTGTAAGTTTCTTGGCACATGGCCCCCTCTATAGGCAGTTCACGTCAAAGTTGTTTGATTCTCCAAAGATAACAGGAGAATCTTTCAATTGAAATCTCTCTCTTCAATCTGCTAAAGCAGAGTCTTAAATAACATAATATAAATTACTAGAGTGACTTTCCCAGTGTATTTACAGGCCCCACTCACTGAGATGTGAAAGGGTTTGTTAAAATGCCCAAAATCATATAACTAGTAAGTAGCAAGGTCAAGATTCAAACCCAGGAGGTCCACTACTGTCTATCTGGTCAACTGTACACTATCCTACTTGTTTTCTGATTTTTTTAAGCTCTTAGGTAATACTGTTTCAGGGCATTATTTCTAATTATACATCAAAATAATGAAGTGAGGCCACATTTAATTTCTGGACATGACAAAAATCTTGGACTGCTTCATAAAGATGAAGTTCTCCAAATCAAGCATAGCCTCATGCAATTGTAGAAATTATTATTGTGCCACTGCTATTGTTATTATTATAATTTAGAATATAGAAATAGCAATTAGCCATCCCACCTCTAGAAAGAACTATATCAACCTTTCCATACGCAGGGCTTTGGACGTGCATGCTGTCTGCCAGATCACTTAGGCATCAATTAGAGAAAACGTGATACTCATTAATTCCATTCCTGTATTAGGGAAAGTAGAACAATACATTTTCTACAGCACTTCAATTAAGTAGCCAAAATTCATTTGGGTATAGCAAAATCTTGCTGGAGCCTAGTAGACAACAATCTCTATTTTACCAGGAATGAACAAATAACAGCTTTTGATGTATGAGGAAATAATTTATACAATCTAAAGAACTACATTTTTAAAAAGTGCAATAAAATATGCTTTTTCCAATTTACTTAATAAGAAGTTACTCAATGTCTATTATAACTAAGACATTCTGATATTCACTGTGTATTTGTAAATCTATAACAAAATGTCCTACCCTTAAGGAGTTCACTGAAACTATGAGAATAGAATAAACAATTACCATGCACTCACATTTGTTTTAATAAAGGTATGTATAGTAATAACGCTACACAAAGAACTAAGACTTTTTCAGCTGTAAGTTAATGAAAGAGACTTTACAGATAGCTATTGATGTTGAATATCAAAGGATAAAGTGGAATTCCAAGGGTAGAAAAGACAGGATGAGGGCAAGAGGGGCATTTAAGGAAAAGTAACATGTTTAATATGACAGAAGTGTGTAAGAGAATAGAAGTTTAGATGATTTGTAGAGTCTGGATTTGTGAAAAGAGTATAGGGGCTATGTTGGGAATACAAATTTAGACTAAAATGATAGGAATGAATCAGACCATTAATGGCCCTGTAGACCGTACTCATGCATTAGTGATTGACAGAATTTGGTTTCTCAGAAACAGATGGTTTAGTGATGTGTGGGCTTTTTCATTTGAATTAGCACATGTTAATTTTTGATGCTTCTAGTGGGGTATATAAGCCAATATATTTTACATTTTTTCTCTGAATAGGAATATAACTGCTACTTTAGAATCCACACAATTATCATCACAGACTTCATGATTGCTGAGACTTTTCTTTTATTTTCTGATGTATCCCATGTTCTCAGAGCAGTGGCGAACACATAGTAATGTCTCAATAATTATTTGTTGAATGAATGTGGACATTTTCTATAGCATGTGAAAAGTAGTTAAACTCGGGTGATTTTTATTCTCTTCCTTATAAATTATAGTGTTTCCTATTTCTTATAAAATTAACATGTATAGCCTTTTATAAGAAAAAAAGATGTTAAAATGATATAAACATTTTAAGGTATCATTATGATTATATTCTATTTTTTATATTTCTCCAAATTTATACAATAAAGATATATTACGTTCATGTTGAAAATATTTAAATGTGATCATTGTAATTTTCTTACAAATTCTGTAAGTGGCACTTGCAGAATACTTTTTTTTTCATGATTGAAACATCAAGTTTCCCTTCAGTGATACTGCAGAGAGTAATGTAAAGAGTACTCATAGGAAGTCAGATGAATTAGTTGCTTGAAGCTTTGAAATTACCTATAATGTAACTTTAGACAATTCTTTTTCCCTTTCTGAGAATTTATATGTATAGATAGGTAGTTAGAATAGATCAGCAGTTCTCCATCCTATTGCATGTTGGGTCCTGCCAAGGAGTTTTAAAAAAATACTGATAACCAAGCCCCAGTCCCCAAATTTATGATTTAATTGGATCTGAGCTGGGATTGGGATTGGGCATCAGTGAATGAATGGATGGATGGATGGATGGATAGATAGATGATAGGCTTTCCAGATAATTCTGTGTTTCTGTGTACAGGCAGGCTTGAGAAGCATGGGGCTAGGGTTTATCTTAGTGTTCTTTCAGGTTTGATGTACTATAATCTACTTGACTATACCAATTAAGCCATAAAAAGAAGCATAGTGTATTATTTTTTTCTATATTTTTGTTTTGTTAGTTTTGCCTTATGTGGAATTTTACTGAATAGTTCCTAAATTAATAATTCTACATACTATCTTAATATGTCATGTTGATATCTGTTCCCGTCTGGTTATTAAAGGGAAAGGATTTGGTTATTTGAATTCCCAAGATTCTCTTCAGTTGTTCAGATACACTTTGAAGTTTTTCAGCTCTTGTCAAGTATATTCCTTAATGGCTTAAATTGCTCTGCGCTATAACACAGGGTTTCTATACATCTGGCCTATACAGAGTTGATTGAGATACTCATTGAGTTAGACCTCATGTTTTCTAATTGAGCCAACCTGAATAATTGTGTGGATGACTGGAGAGAGGTGGGGTAGGCAGTTCTGAAAAAAATAAAACAAATGCATTCAATAGGAAGACAGTCTTTAGGGCTATGCTGCTGCCTTTGATGCTTTCTTGACTGTCTTCAAATGGAGTTCTTTGAAAGCTTTAAAATGATAACTTCTCATAAAGTTTAAAATATTCAGTCAATTATGGTCTGCCAGGAGAGGCAGAATCTGGTTAGAGAAGCAATCTAAGCAGGAGTGAATTCTGAGTCTCACATCTATCCAAGCATTCTCCTTGTATTTCCTATAGGGAGGAAAGCTGGGGTGGAAGAGAATGGTAGATGGAGGATTTGACTACTTAAGTGCAGAGGTGAAATAGAAACAGAAATGATCTCTCATTTTTCATATATCACCAGCATATATGTCTATTAAAGTCATATGACTAGATTTTGAGTGCAATTAGATACGGATTTAGTGACTTTGCAGTATATATAATCTAGGGTAAAGAGAAATATATGCACATTGTGACAAAGAGGTGTCAAATGTTAATGTCAAATGGGGAGGTGGTTAAAGTACAAGATACTAGATTAAATCATGGGGAGAAACATCTTAATCAAGTCATAACATGTTTCCTAATATCTTTCTTCTTGGCTAGTCTATTCTCACTGTCTGGAACAGTGCCAGTTAAAGAATAGGTGCTCAGTAAATAGCTCTTTAATGAGTAAATGAATAAGTTATTTTTCATTCACTTTCACCATGGTTTTTAATGGCAAATCTTCTCTATAGTTTTTGTGAGGTGAGAATTCATTATCTGTCTTTATTCTTAATCTCTATTGTTATAATATTTGCATACAGTAAAGTTTATTAAGTTTACCTGTACACTTTAATGACTTGAAAAATGCATACAATTGTGTAGACACCACCACAATCACAATACAAAACATTTTCATCAACCATATAAGAACTCTTTTTGACCTTGTAGTAAATCGCCCCTCCCTACCCAGCCCCTGGCAACCACTGTCTGGTTTTTTATACTCTATTTGACTTTTCTCAAATTTCATATAGGTAGAATCACACATGAAGCAGTATTTTGTTTGAGTTCTTTCACTTAGCATAAAACTTTTGAGACTCATCCATGTTGTAAACTTTTCAGAAGTTCATTCTGTGGATGAACCACAATTTGTTTATTAAAATACTAGTTGATAAGCATTCTATTGCTGCTTCTAGTTACTTTCTACTATGAAGAGAGAGAGAGAGCGACTATGAATATTTAAGCACAAGTCTTTGTGTGGATCTATGCCTGGCTCTCTAACTCCGTGTGGATCATTTATCTTGAGTAAATAGCTAGGAATGGGATTGCTAGACAGGTAGTAATATCTGTTTAACACTTTGAGAGCACACAGATTTTCAAAGGCTCTATCATTTTCATCACCACCAGCAATATATCAGAGTTTCTGGTGTTCCACAACATCACTCATACGTAGGGCTGTCAGTCTTTATTCTTTAACTTTAACAGTTTTAATGGGTGTACAATGGCAACACAATATGGTTTTAAGTTACATTCACCTGGTAGCTAATAATGTGATCATATAATGCCCTATTTACCTTCTGAATACCTTCTTTGCTGAAATCATTCTTGAAATATGTTATCCTTTATTTGAACATTGGTGCTTTTTGCCATTGAGTTGTAAGAGTCCTGTATTAATCTGGATGCAAATTCTTCATCATGTATGTAGTTTTTTTTATTGAGGTAAAATTCACATAACATAAAATTCTCTGTTTTAATCATTTTAAAGTATACAATTCAGTGACTTTTCAGCTACTGAAAATATTTTAAAACCATTATCACCATCTAAATCCAGAATATTCTCAATACCCCAAAGTTAGCCCTGTACCATTAAGCATTCACTTTCCATGCTGTGTCTCCCTAGCCCCTTGAAACCACCAATCTGCTTTTTATTTCTATGGATTTACCTGTTTGGGAAATGTCATATAACAGAATCATACAATGTGTAGACTTTTTTGTCCTTTTTCTTATTTAACATATCTTTAAGGTTCATTCATGTTGTATACATATCAGTATTTTGTTCCTTTTTATGTCTCGATATTCCATCGTATGAATATACTGCATTTTATTTGTTCATTACTTGATGGACATTTGGGGTATTTCCACTTTTGGTTATTATAAATAGTGCTGCTATGACTATTAATGTACAAGTTTGAAACCTGGTTTAATTGTGATAGTTAATTTTATGTGTCAACTTGGCTAGACTGTAGTACCCAGATACTTAGCCACACATGTCTGGATATTGCTATGGAGGTAGTTTTTGATGAGATTAACATTTAAATCAGTAGAGTTTGAGTAAATCTGATTATTCTACATAATATGTGTAGACCTCAATAAATCAGTTGAAGGCCTTAAGAAAAGACAGACTTGCTCTAAAAAAATAATTATACCAGCTGACTGCTTTTGGATTTGAGCTGCAGCCATCAGCTCTTCCCCTGAGTCTCCAAGGTGCCAGTGTATCCTGAAGATTTTGGAGCTTCCAGCAGGTTCAAGACCTAGAAGGGCTGATGTTTCAGTCTGAGTCTGCAGATTATAAAATATCAATGTCCCACTCAAGCAGTCATGCAGGAGGGTTCCCTCTTTTTTTCTTCTATTTATATCTTCAATTAATTGGATGAGCTCTACCCACATTAGAGAAGGCAATCTGTTTCACTCTGTCTACCAATTCAAATGTTAATCTCATCCAGAAACACTCTCATAGACATAGCCAAAATAATGTTTGGGCAAATATCTGGGTACCCGATGGGCCAGTCAAGTTGCCACATAAAATTGTTTATCATGAATATGTTAAATGCAATTCTGATGAGGTTTCAGAAACAACTATCTTTTTAGAAAATACAAGTATATTGTAATGAATGGAATGCTGATAAAAATATGAACATTAACGGTGCTTCTATTGATGTCTCAGATGGAAATGAGGAACATGCTGTTAGAAACTGGGCACAAGTAATTCCTTTTAGAAAGTGATAGAGAGTGTGGCTGCATTATGTTCTACTGTTTTGTGGAAAGTAGAACATGTAAGTAATCAACTTGGATATTGGACTGAATAGATTTCCCTGCAAAGTGTGAAAGGAGTTGACTAATATCCAATTCTCTTTTTATTGCCGTACATATCTCTGTCTTTAGAAGTAACTGATGTCTGTACTTCCTGAGTCTTTCTGGGATGCTGTAGCACAGTTTGGTTTGCTTGTTGGCTTTTTCCCCTGTAGATACTTAAATTTCTCTACACTGTGAAGTCAATTTCCACTTGTCCATCAGCTTTTCAGCTTCTAAAATTGTGTTGCATATCTTGGAATCTGTTGCTTCTTCTCTTTTCTTGGACCTTGCATATTTATGATTTTAAATATTTTGCTGTCATTTTAGTG
The DNA here is from genome assembly GCA_004027375.1 of Macroglossus sobrinus. Lineage (NCBI taxonomy): Eukaryota > Metazoa > Chordata > Mammalia > Chiroptera > Pteropodidae > Macroglossus > Macroglossus sobrinus. The sequence continues at coordinate 71,173 of PVKZ01003091.1, forward strand.
GGGTTTTGGTTGAGAACAGAGGTTAACATGTGGATTAAGTTCACCATGTTGAATAAAATAAATGCCTATGATTGACTTTTAGGGACCTTGGGAGCTCCTCATTCTGAAATGATAAAAGTTTCTCTCTTGCTGAATAGCTTTTCTGTTGAACATTTGATACATAACTTTAAAGTGAAATAAACTATTAATTTGTTTATTCTAGTACATGAGTGAACTTGATCATTTGTATGCTTTCAATTGAATTGAACTTGTTCTGCTGTGTTATGCATAGATTTCTTCTCATCTTTACAATAAAACCATGTGAATTATTATTTTTTATTGAGGAAATTATGACTCAGAATATTTTTAAATTATATAAAAACATGCAGCTAGTAAATTGCAGAGTCGCAATTCATACACAAAGCTTTTTTTGAAATATACTTGTAGCAACATCTCTCATTCCTGTGATGGTACCTGCTTCTATACATTTTGTGAGTTGCAAATTTTAAAAGTCAAGTATTTCTTATATATTTAGTCTTTGCTAGTATGGGTAGTTCCAATGGGAAATGATGATGAATCCTGGAATGCTTACCTTTATGTACCTCTATGACCTTTAGGATTGAAAAAAAGGACTCATTGGTTTAAGAGTTATTCCCAAATGATTTCTTTCCTCTAAATCCTATAGCACTTCACTACCTGGGAGATCTGCAAAGAAGCTCTCTGGGGGAGTGAAGTAGGAGGTGAGTGAGATTATATAATTCAGTTCATAGATGACATAATTTCTCATTGTTCCCACTGTTTGAGAGATAAGGAACAAAGGAGAAGACGTGTGGGAGTGTAGAAAATGCAAGGTGGAGATATTAATGCTACCATATAATCTTTCGTGGGTGTTTAGCCTGGGGACTAGAAGACTAAGGGGAGACGTGCTGGTTGTCTAGAAATATTTGAAGAGCTGTCATGTGGAAGAGGGAGTAGATTTTTTTCCTGTAGGCCCAGAGGGCATAAGTAGCATTAAGAGGTGAAACTTACAGGAAAGAATATTTTTACTCGGTGTGAGGAAGAACTTTCTGATAGTGCACAGTATTGGAACAGGCTGCCACATGAAGTCATAGAAGTGTTCCTTCCAGTGCTGAGAACCTATGAATGAAGGGTCCTGTGGAGGAACAATTTCTGGATCAGATATATCTGCTTTCAAATTCTGACTTTGTCGCTTTTAGCTTTATGATGTTGGGAAAGCCGTTGAACTTACATAAACTTCTATTTGTTATTATGAAATTTGAATAAAGTATCTTAATTATCCGTTGATTGTGAAATTAAATGAGGCAAGACACATAAAGCACATTGTAAATTGTCTAGTATGCAGTCAGTAATAGCAAATACTTGTTTCACAGGTTATCTTAGTGAGCTTTTCATTGTTTGTACAAACCTATCACATCGAGCTGATAGAATTTAAATGTCATGATTTAAATTTCCAAGTATCTGATATCAATAAAATGCAAGTGCCTTTAAGACTTGAGGGAGTTTAACAAATCTAAAATTTTCTTCAGAGCCAATTTTGCCCATACTGTCCCTCTATCCATGAAAAGAAAACTTGAGGTATATGACTTGCACTTGTCAAAATTTAAGCATATGGAGGCCTGTAGAAATATTTTCCTTCAAAATAACACATCATTTGTTTATTTTCTTAATTTTGACTTGTAAAGTAGTTGTACTATATGCTTACTAATTTACTGTTGTTTTGAAGTTGTTTTATTTTAAAAAAATGGTTTTGGTGTTATAAGCCCCAGAGAATATTTTAATTCTTAATTATTTGTGTGGGAAAGTTTGAAGACTCTTACTTTACTTTAGAATTAAAAATGGAATTACATAAAATAATCAAATTTATACCTCTGTGCTGAAATGAGTTGTTTAAGAAGTTTATTTAGCTGAGGCAATAACAACTGTGTATTCAAATGGACCAGGCAGACTTCATGTGTGTTGATGTGTATATAGCTTCAAGGTTGATCATGTCAAATATATGGTTTTTTATTGAGTTGTGCACATATTACACTGTTTATCCTGATGAATTGATGAAAGACATCTGTGTGACAGTATTTGAATATGTGTATGTGTTTGTCTTCACTTTCTGTATTTGTCTAAATGATGAAGATTTCAATGTATGTGTGCATTGAGAACCTATACCTGGCTAACCGAGAAGGAATGTTCATTTAAATTTTGCTGGTACATTATTTCTAACAGAATTGCCTTACTGGTCATTGGAGTCATGAATTAGTATGGTTAGTATTATGCTGTGTGACGAAAAATAACAACTGGTGAATATTTTCAATTTAGTTATTTTCTTCATAGTTTCCATCAATACTTTTTTCTAATTAAAAAATTTAGTTAAAATATAATGGTGCTGTAAAGTATTTTAAAAAATGAAGAAAATAAAAATATTTAATATTTAAAAATCCAAACAAATCCAGTATTACATTTTAATATGCTTTATTCCAGTTGTGTGTGTGTGTGTGTGTGTTACATAGAAGAAAGTAGTCATGGAAAGTAACATGCAAAAGAGATTGAAATGTCAGTAGGGTAAAAATATTAGAATCGCAACTGTCAAAAATAACACCAGGCTCTAGTAATTTCCTGTAATCTTGAGATCTTTGCATTTACATTGAGCTTGTGGAAGTGGTTGATAATGAATTTCTTTTTGCACTAAAAAGACTGAGTGACCCAGCTGGTGTAGGGCTGTAGGTAAAAACATGTACAGTTATAGAATTTATATCTTAATTCTTCACATAATGTGTTATCACGAGCTTTCCTTTGTCCTTTAGTCATCATTGAAAGCATGACTTTTTATGACTACACAATAATAATAAATCACAAGAATATAGTGTTTTTATTGACTTGTTTATTGAACATTTAAATTGCTTTCTGTTTTTCTCTTATATTAACAGTCCTACAATGAAGATACCTGTACTCAAATATTTTTCATACCTCTAATAATTTCCATTAATTATATTCTTTATGCATTTAGTAGATTAAAACATATTAAAGTTTTACATTTTCTGATTCTTATTGTGACATTACTTTCTAGAACATTTATAGTTGTTTTAGAACTATACTCCTACTAGGAAGATAACATAAAAAAATTGATGAACTCAATAAGGAGGACAATATAAATAGTAGAAAAAGACCTACAGCACATTCAGACAGTGACATTACCGTATGAAGTGTAAAATAGAGAGTTTTTTTTTTATTTTAAAAATAAATTTCTTTAAATAAAAAATAATACAATTTAAAAAATAAAAATGGTTTTCAAAAACAGCAGAAATATTGGGAAAATAGTAGAAATTATGGTAAATATAAAAATGTAACTAGAATCAATGAGAAGGAACCAAATTTATATTCTAGGAATTAAAAAATACAGTATCTCAAATGAGGCCATAGTGGATATGTTTAACAGATGACAGGGCATAGCAGGAGACAAATGAGTAAAAGGGAAGGGATATCAATTTATAATAGTTAATATGAAGCACAGGGCAAAAATGAATTTTTAAAGCTTAAGAAAAATATGAGTACAGTAAAAGTAAAAGTATAACATATGTCATTGGAGCTCCAGAAAGAGCACAGAAAATAGAGCAGATACAATACTTGCAGATGTGACATCTGATAAATTCATCACATAAATTCAGGAACCTCAGTGAATCCCAAGCAGAGTAAATACAAATAAAACTACACTATGTACTTCATAATCAAATTTCTGAAAGGCAAGGCCAAAAAAAAAATCTTAGGAAATTTGGAAACAAACATATATAAAGTTACTGTCAAATGAGCATGGGTAATAAACAACAGTTGGACTTTTTCCAAAGGCAAAGGAAGCCATAAGGCAATTAATTGAAAAGCATTGTTAAAATGCAGAAATAAACAAATCCTAACAAACAGAAAAGCTTACCAGCCTGTGATGATTATTTTTGTCTTAGTTCATTCGAGCTGCTATAATAAAATACCACACAGTGGGTAGCTTATAAACACAAGAAATTTATTTCTCATGGTTCTGGGGACTGGGAAGTCCAAGATCAAGGTGCCAGCAGATTCAGTGATTGGTAGGAGCCCATTTCCTGATTCATAGATGATACCTAATTTCTCTGTCCTCATGTGGTGGAGGGGCAAGCAAGTTCTCTGAGGTCTCTTATAAAAATGCTAATCTTCTTTGTGAGGACTCCACCCTCATGGCCTCTTCACCTTTCAATGGCCCCACCTCCTAACACCATCACCTTGGAGGTTAGGATTTCAATATATAAATTTTAGGAAAAAACAAACTTTGAGACCATAGCAATCCTCAATGAAAATTAAATTTGAAAGTTAAATATGTCATCTTCAAACAAAAAAATTCTGAGAAAAATTTATATTTAGCAATAGAAGAACTGCTTAGAAAGAAATGCTTGAGTGAATTCTTTAAGCTGAAATGAATGATACCATACAAACTGCAGAAACACAGGAAAAAATGAAGAGCATCAGTACTGTTAATATGTGGATGATGATAACAAATATTGTTAACATAATAATAGTACAAATAATATGTCCAATAAGGGGTTGATATCATATTATTTACATTACATTTGTAACAAATGTATATGTAAATATACAGTAAAGATCACACAAGGCATGAAGAGTGTGAATAGTTATATATACTTTTGCAATAATCTTGTATTTTATAGGAATAGTAAAAATACTAAAGAAAAAATAAGATTATAATAGTTTAAACATATATACCATAATCTTTTTATTTTTTTGTAATTTAAGTGTATAAGCATAGTTGGTATACAGGCCTATATTGGTTATATTAGTTTTAGGAGTATAATATTTGACATTTTTATACCTTACAATGTGATCACACCACTAATTATAGTACTCATCTGTCATTGTGTAAACTTATCTCAGTATTATTGACTATACGTCTCTTCTCCTTTTTACTCATCCCTCACTCTTCCCTTTTATCTCTGTTTCTATGAGACCATTTTTGTTTTGTTTGTTTTATTTTTAGATGTCATGTATAAATGAGACCACATCATATTTGTCTTTCTCTGCCTGACTTATTTCACTTACCAAATATCCTCTAGGTCCATCCATGTTGTCACAAATTTTATTTTCTATAGTCAAGTAATATTCCATTGTATGTATGTACCACTTCTTTTTTTAGCTAAATGCCTATTGATGGACACTTAGGTTGCTTCTATATCTTGGCTATTGTAAATAGTGCTGCAATGAACATAGGGGTGCATATATTTTTTTGAATTAATGTTTTGGATTTGTTCAGATAAATACCCAGAAGTAGAATTGCTGGGTCATAAGGTGGTTCTATGTTTAATTGTTTGAGGAACCTCCAAACTGTTTTCCATAGTGGCTGCGTCGATTTGCAATCCCATCAACAGTGCAAGAGGGTTCTCTTTTCTCCACATCCTCGCCAACACTTGTTTCTTGATTTATTGGTGACAGCCTTTCTGACATGTGTGAAGTGACATCATATTATGGTTTTAATTTGCATTTCGCTGATGATTAGTGATGCTGAGCATCTTTTCATTTGTCTATTGGCCATGTGTATGTCCTCCTTGGATAACTGTCTTTTCATGTCCTTTGCCCACTTTTTGATGGGAATAATTTTGTGTTGTTGTTATTGAGTTGTATGAGTTTCTTAAAATATATTTTAGCTATCAACCCCTTATCGAATATATAATTCTTCCATTCAGTGGGTTGCCTTTTTGTTTGTTGAAGGTTTTCTTCACTGTGCACAAACTTTTTAGTTTGATGTAATCCTATGTGTTTATCTTTGCTTTTATTTATCTTGTTCAAGGGGACATGTCCAAAAAGATTATACTTAGACTGATGTCAGATAGTTTACTTCCTGTGTTTTCTTCTAGGAATTTTGTGGTTTTGAGCCTTACCTTTGTCTTTAACCCACTTTGAGTTTACTTTTGCATATGTTATAAGAAAGTGGTTCTGTTTTTTTCATGTGTGTCTGTCCAGTTTTCCCAACAACACTTGTTGAAGAGACTTCTTTGTCATAGATTAGTTGACCATATAAGTGAAGGTTTATTTCTGGTCTGTCTGTTTTGTTCCATTGATCTGTCTGTATTTTTGTGGCAATACCATACTGTTTTGGTTGTTATAACTTTGTAGTATTGTTTGAGATCATGTAATGTGATACCTCCAACTTTGTTCTTTCTCACAGTTGCTGTAGTTATGCAGGGTCTGTTGTGGTTCCATACAATGTACACTATAATCTTAGAGTTCTAATAAAACTTAATAATAGAATGAATAGCAAAAATATAATGTAAGAGAAAATTGTATATGAATGCATGACTAATTGAAAATACATACAAAACATAGGAAATAAGAAAATAAGTAGAAATGGTTGACTTGAACTTTCCTATATCAGTAAATGTTTTAAATGTAAAGGTATTAAACATTCCATTAAGTGAAAAAGATTGTCAAAATGATTAAAGATATAAGTATATGGTGTTTAAAAGGGATTTACATTAACTACAACATGGAATGCTTAAAAGAAAGATGTAAAATATACTATGTAAACTGGAATCTAAAAAAGTTAGTATAGCTAAATATAAAAAAAATCTATACATTAAACCTTTTTAAAATTAAGAACTTTAATTTTTTGAACAGGATACCCATACACTGCAAGGAGATAAATAAAATATGTATTTAACAGATGACTCTGTCCAGAATATGTAAATAAACCCTGGAAGTCAGTAAGGATAGGAAAGACAACTCAACTGAAAATTAAATGGTGGAGTGACCTGAACAAGATATTCAGAAAACCGCTTACCTTTATGTCCAATAAGCATATGGAATGATGTTCAACATCATTAAGTAATCAATTAAATGCAAATAAAATCATAATGATACACTACTACACACCTACCAGACTAAAATTGAAAAAAGTAGATACCAAGAATTGACAGGGTTGTGAAAGAACTAGAATTCTTCCTGTTTTCTAGTGAAAGTATAAATTGCTGCCAGCATTTCAGGGATCTGATCGGAGATTGTTATTATATGTGGGAATACATACATTTATTGATCCACCAGTTTCACACCTCGATGTATATCTAAGAGAGATTACTTTTTGTGTGCATCATGATATGGTCCAGAATGTCCATAGCAGTTTTGTTCATTGTAGCCCTAAAATGGAATCAACTCAACTGTCTATCAATTATAGAACAAATAAAGTGCTATATTCATATAATGGAATATTACATGGCAACCAAAAGAATAAACCACTGCTACATGCAATAGTGTGAAATAATTCTTTAGTCATTACATTGAACTAAAGAAGCTGACTACAAAGTCACACCTACTGTATGATTCCATTTGTTTAAAGAAGGCCAAACAAAAGTCAAAATGGTGATTGCTTCTGGTTTGGGGTTGAGAGGAGGAGTAAGGACAAAACACACCAGGGTGCCAAAAACTTATTTCACTATCAAGCTAGTAATTACACAGGTATATTAATCATGTTGTCCCTTAAGAGTTTCCTCTTTACTTTTTATGTTATCCCTCAATATAATGAAAAATAAACTAGGTCTCAGAGGTTAAGGAAAACAGGAAAGAAGGCAGATGTACACTAGTTTTATTACTGCTTCTAGTGGAAAATGAATACAGTCAATTAAAAAGGATTTAATACTTGATGTAAAATTATAATTATACTTAAAAGATAAGTATTAGAAGAACTGGAAAGAAATTTTAAAAACTCCAAATAGTAAAAGAAACACACAAGAAAGTAAAACAATGAAAAAAAAATTCCATGGATTCACTATTATGAAAGACCAAAAAAAAATAGGAATTAACAAGAAATGATATAATAGAAATAAGATATTTATTAAGTACAAATTTATGTCATCAATACATGCAAGTGAGATAAGCAGCATCTATTAAAGGAAAATGCAGAGGCTGATTAAAAGCATAATGAAAATGTATGTAGGCTTATATATGACACACCTGAAAATATGGCCTATAACATTTAAATATGACAAGACAGCAAACAAATGCAATATAATACAGCAATATACAAAATACAAACATGTAATATAAATCAGACATGGATGAATTCAATTCAAACCTATAATTACAGATTATCTAGAAATTAACTGTAATATACAGTATATTAGAAGATCTGTGATACAGTGTAAGCAGGAGAGATATAGGAGAGGAGGCATTGTGACCACAGATTGGAACTTTTCATGAGATTCTACATTAATCTGTTGTCTAGAAAGTGCTCTATAAATTATTTTTACTAGCTCAGCAAGCAAAAAGGAGGCTTGCATCTGTCTGTGGTTCAAGGAGAAAAGCAGCTGTGTGAAATTAAAGAACTAGGTTTATGGCATATGCAGTGTTGAAATATGAATTAACAGGTCCTTCCTGGTATATGATATTTCTACCAGAGAAGTTAACATTAAAGTGGTATGGGACCCGTTGCAGTATAGGACAAACTAAACAAAGCAAATAAGAAAATAATTATAGCAACAGTTTGATAGAATGGACAACACAGGAATCTCATATATCAACCAATGCTCACTGATTATAAGATCACATTGGAGAGTTTCAAAGCACATTGAAAAAATCATGGTGAGGATCAATCTAGTAGACATTATGTACTATTACTTGTGTATACATAATGAGCATGAGTTACATGATCTCTGTCAATGTGTGCTTTTAATACATACACTATATCTCAAAGGAAAGACAAAATTCACATCATGACTGTTTTTCTAAGGAAGGATAGAGGAATGGGGAATTGAAAACAAAGTAGAAGTATATTTATAATTTCATACTTGAAGTTTTATTTTATAATGGGCTTGTTTTATAATGGGCTTGTCAACTCTAAATATGTAAAAAAACAAAGATATAATCCTAAGAACTTTAAGACCTAAACAATAATATGGTTGACTTTATTAAAAACTTTAATGCATAGATAATCACTTTTATGAAAAACTGATCTAGAAACATAGAAGGATAAGTAAAATAGAAGAGGACTGAACAATTCCAAACTTATTCTATGAGACTAATATTACCTTGATATTAAAATCAAACAGCATCATAAGAAAACAAACATACAAACTAATACGTCTTATATTGAATATGCACAAAAGTCCTAAAAAAACCCTAGGAAACCCAATTTAGCAATATTTCAAGAAGATACACTATGACCAACTAGAATTTATTGCAGGAGTATAAGGCTGGTTTTACATCTTAAAATCATTTAATATAAAGAGAAAAAAGGACAGAAACCATAAGAATATCTCAATAGATGAAGAAAAGGCATTTGACAAAATTTAACACCTCTTCATGAATAGAAAAACATTCAACAAACTAGAAATAGAAGAGAACATCTTCAATCTGATAAACGGCTTCTGTGAAGAACCCACAGCTAATATAGTATTTAATTGTGAAAACACTTAATTTTTTTCTTCCTAAGATTAGAAATATGTCAGGTAGGTCCAGTCCAGCCATTTCTATTCATCCTCATACTAGAAATTCTTGCCATGGTAATCAGACAAGAAAATAAAATAAAAGTCATACACAATGGAAATAAACAGTGAAATTATATTTGCAGATGACATATTCTTATATATAAAAATCCTACAGAATACACACTCACACACAACTATAAGATACACCACAAAGAGTGAATTCTTATGTTAACTTCAGACTTTCATTAATAATATATTACAACTAGTTTATTAATTCTGTGGTTCAATAAATGTTCTACACTAATGCAAGATAATGCAAGATAATGCATTAACTAATGTGAATAATAGAAAATGTGATTTGCATGAGAAAATGATATATGGGAATTCTATAATTTTTGTGAATTTTTTCTGTATCCCTGAAGCTACTCTAAAAATAGTCAATTTAAAAAAATGGGAGACCTAATCAATTATTTCAGTAAGGTTGCAGGATACAAGATCAATATACAAAAATCAACTGTATTTCAAAATACTTGAACAGTCTGATAATGAAATTAAGAAAGCAATTTCACAAGATCATCACAAAGAATAAAATACTTATGAATAAACTTAACAAAAGAAGTGGAAAACATATTCTAAAAACTACAAAACATTGTTAAAATAAATTGTAGAAGACCTAAAATGGGATGACATTTCATGTTAGTAGTTTGGAAGATACAGCATTGGTCATTAAGATGGCAAGACTCTACAAAGAGATCTACAGATTCAATGCAAACTCTACAAACTTCTTTTTTTTCAGAAATTTAAAAGCTCATGCTAAAATTTATATGGAAATTCAAGAAGCCCAGAATATTCAAAAAATTTTGGAAAAGTGCAAAGTTGGAAACTCATAATTTCCAATTTCAAAATTGTAGTAGACAAAGCTATAATAATCAATATAGTGTAGTACTGGAATGAGGAGAGATATGTAGATCAATGGAATATAATTGAAAGTTCAATAGCAAACCCTCACATTTATGGTCTATTGATTTACAACACGGGTGCCAAGACAATTAAATGGAGAACAAAAAAGTTTTTTCAATAAATAGCACTAGCGCAACTGGATTTCTATCAATGAGTGAATTATTTCAGATCTCTGTCTTACATCATATATAAAAGTCAACTCAAAATGGATCAAGAACCTAAACAGCAGTATGGTTTACTTTATGAAAAATTTAATGTATTGAAAATTATTTGGTTATTTAAAATTGATCTAGAAATGTAGGTAAAAGGAACAGTAAAATAGAACAGAAAAGCTTAACAGCTAAAACTATAAAACACTTAGAGGAAAACAAAGGTTTAATTATTTATGACCTTGGATTAGATCATGGTTTATTAGATACAACACCAAAAGCACAAGTGATAAAAGAAGAAATGGATAAATTGACATAATAAATCAAAACTTTTGTTCCTTAAAGGACACCGCCAAGAAATTGAAACTCCAGCCCAGGAGTGGGAGAAAATATTCACAATTCATATATGTATATATGAATTGTATGTATGTATGTATGTATGTATGTATGTATGTATGTATGTATATGTGTATATATATATATGTATGTGCATGTATGTATGTATATATGTATGTATGTTTGTGCATATATATGTATATATATTTCTAGATATAAATAAAGATATATTTTTTGAAAAAGATTTTAAACTCAGTAAAAAGACAACTCAATGAAAATACAGGCAAAGGATCGGAGTAGACATTTTTCCAAAGCATATCTACAAATGGCTGATACCCAAATGAAAAGATACTCAGAAACATCAGCCATGAGGGAAATATAAATCAAATCACAATGAGATATCACTTCACACCAATTAGGATGTCTATAATTGAAAAGAGAGATAATAACAAGTATTGAAAAAGATATAGAGAAATTGGAACTTAAGTGAAATATGAAACATGCCCATACAAATACTTAGACCTAAATGTTCACAGCAATATTGTTTATAATAATTAAATAATGAAGATACTACAGATATCAATTAAATGATGCTTAAAGATAATGTTGTATATCCATACAAAGGAATACTTTTCAGCAATGCAAAGGAATAAAGTACTGATACCTGCTACAACATGGATTCACCTTGAAAACACTATGCTAAGTGAAAGAAACTAGAAATGAAAGGCCACACATTATATGATTCCATTTATATGTAATGTCCAGAATTGTAGAATATGCAAATCAATAGCTACACAAAGTAGATTGCTTGTTGCCAGAGCCTGAGGGAGACAGGATGGGATCAGAAGAATGAGGAGTGACTGCTAATGGGTACAGGGTTTTTCTTTGGAGTAATGAAAATGTTCTAAAATTATTTGTGATCATGCCTGCACAACTCTGCTAATATACTAAAATAAACATTGAGTTGAAATGTATGGTATTGTGAGTTATAGCTCAATAGAGCTAAGTAATATTTTGAGTTCACTATAACCCTATAGAGAGAATTGAATAACCCCATAAAGAGAATAGTATATAAAGACAGGAAAATATAGGCACATCTTATGTAACTATTTGAATCAATCATTAATAATATATTTGCAAACAGAAACTATATTTTTTAAAAGTGATAAGTGGTGGTCAAACAGAGTTTATACAAGTAGTTCAAAGGTATTTAAACATTAGAAAATTTTTAGATGTAAAATACATTATCTTATAAAAAGATAGAACCCAAACAATTCTTTTATAGATTCTGAAAAGGCTTTTGGTACTATTCAGTCTGGGATTCCAGTCACAGTATTGTGGTGAATTAGAGTAAAATGCTTGGAAGATACTTTTATTTTAAAAAACATGCTGGATAAAATGTGAGAAAAATTTGGAGAGCTTACCTTGCAAGGAGAAAAAAAATGAAAAAAACAGGTGCTATAAGTAAAGAGAAAACTAAAAGCCAGAGAGGTAAGTGTACAAGCTGACACTGCAGATGCTCCCCAGGATGAGTGGAGAGACTTAATTCAAATACAGGTCATAGGGCTTAGGGGTGTTTAGCTTAACATCTACATAAGAGACATGGGACATTAGAAATTAAATTCTACAATATAGCCAGAACTCTTACATGTCTTTGCCTAAAATGAAGTGATAAAACTTGGAAATGTCATTTTTGAGAAATGCAAACTCTAACTGTGTGTCACACACAAAATCTGAATAGGCTTATTGAATTGTAGGAAACTGAATTTATTTGTTTTGATTTTATTTTGGTTGCTATCAAATGTTTTATTTTTTATATGCTAGTCTATTTTATTAAAAATTATTGAAGTGACATTAACAAAATCAAATAAGATTCAAGTGTATCATCCAACAGTAAGTTGTATATATATCACATTGTGTGTTTACCACGCAGAGTTAGATTTTCTTCTGTTAACACATATTTGACCCCTTTTACCTAGTCTTCCTCCCCACTTCCCACTTCCCTCTGGTAACCACTATTCCACTATCTGCGTCTCTGAGTCTTTTTGTCATGTTTGTTTGTTGCTTTCAGTTTTATATCTCACATGTCATGATACCATATAGTTTTCGACTTCTTCCTTCTGATTTATTTCATTTAGCATGATTATCTCGCGATCCATCCATGTTGTTGCAAATGGCAATATTTCATCTCTTCTTATGGTTGAGTAATATTCCATTGTATATATTTACCACAGCTTCTTTATCCACTCATCTATTATAGGACACTTCAGTTGTTTCCATAACCTGGCCACCGTGAATAATGCTGCCATGAACATTGGGGTGCACATATCTTTGCAGATGAATATTTTCCTGTTTTTTGGGTAAATACCCAGAAGAGGGATTGCTAGGTCATATAGTAATTCAATTCTTAGTTTTTTGAGGAACCTCCATGCTGTTTCCATAGCAATTGTACCAATTTGCAGTCCCACCAGCAGTGTATAAGGGTTCTTTTTTCTCCATATCCTCTCCAACACTTGTTATTCCTTGTGCTATTGATGATAACCATTCTAACAGATGTGAAATGATATCTCATTGTGGTTTTGATTTTATTTCTCTAATAGCTAGTGAAGTTGAACATCTTTTCATATGTCTGTTGGCCATTTGTATGTCTTCTTGGGAGAAGTGTCTGTTCAGATCCTCTGTCTATGTTAATTGTGTATGTGTGTGTGTGTGTGTGTGTGTGTGTGTGTGCATATATATATATATATATATATATATATATATATATATATATATTGGGCAATCTGTATGAGTTCTTTGTATATTTTGGATATTAGGCCCTTATAAGAGACGTCGTTTGAAAATATCTTCTCCCATTTGGATGGATGCCTCTTTGCCTTGTTGATGGTTCCTTTTGCCGTGCAGAAGCTTGTTAGTTTGTTGCAGTCCCATTCATTTATTTTTGCTTTTACTGCCCGTAACTTTGAGGCCAAATTCACAAAATCCTCTCTAAGTCCAAGGTCCATGTTTTCCTCTATGCAATTTATTGTCTCGGGTCTTATATTTAGGTCCTTAATTCATTTTGAGTTAATTTTGGTGTGTGTTAATAGACAACAGTCTAGTTTCATTCCTTTGTAGGTGGCTTTCCAGTTTTCCCAGCACCATTTATCGAAGAGTCTTTCCTTTCTTCATTGTATGTTTTTGGCTCCTTTGCTGAAGATTATTTGCCCCCATATATGGGGTTTACTTTTAGACTCTCAGTTCTGTTACACTGGTCTGCATGCCTGTTTTTCAGCCAATACAATGCTTTTTTTGATTATTGTCACTTTGTAGTATAATTTGAAATTGGGCCGAGTGATGCTTTCAGCCTTATTCTTTTTTCTGGTTTTAGCTATTCATGGTCTTTTGCGCTTCCACACATATATGATGATTTTTTGTCTATATCTTTAAAAAAATGGTGATAGTATTTTGATGAAGATTACATTAAATTTGTATAATGTTTTAGGTAATAAAGTCATTTTAACTATGTTGATTCTTCCAATTAAAACACATGGACTATCTGCATTTCTTTGTGTCTTATTCAATTTCTTTTAATCATGTAGGAAACTGAATTTATAAGAAAACATTTTCCATGAAAAAAAAATTCTGGCTAAATATTTTTGTTGCTAAATTCTGTCCAAATTTTCATAAATAATACCAATGCTAAAATATTTCAGGAAATAAAGAAGAAGAAATACTTCTCAACTCCCAGTAGGAAGTCAGCATTATCTTGACACCAAAATCTGACATAGAAATTATAAGAGAATACTATTGTACAAATTTATATAATAAACATAGATGCAAAAACCTTACAAAAGATTAGCAAATGGAATCCATCAATGTATAAAATGTAAAATACATTATGACCAAGTGGATTTCTTTAACTTGGAATGCAAGATGGGTTTAACATTTGAAAATCTGTCAGTGTAATCTACATTAACAGAGAAGTGGAGAAAAACTATATTATCTTAACATTCAACTAGAAGAGAAGAATGTTCCCTCTACTTGATAAATGACAAAGAATAAAAAATCTTTAATTTATGTCCTACTTACTGGTAAGAACTGAACCTTAAGATCAGGAACAAGTAAAGGATTATCCATACCCACCATTTGTAGTCAAAATTGTACTGTAGACCGTAGCAAATGAAACAAGATAAGAAAGTATAAAGGTTATACAGCCTGAAAAAGAAAACTTAAAATTCTCTTTGTTTGAATATCAGATGATCATGAATGTAGAAAATACCAAGGAATGTACAGAAAAGCTATTCATGCTGCTAAGTTTTTTTGGCAAATCTTCAGGATAGAGAATGAATATATAAAAATCAATTGCTCTTCTGCTTTCTAGCAACAATCAATTGGAGAAAATTAAATATAATTTATAACAACATAATAAAACATGAAATATTAAGGATGAATTTAAGAAAATATATGACTTATATACTGAGAACTATAAACATTGCTGAGAAAGATTTAAGAAGTCACAAATTAATGCTAAAAGATATGGTATTCATGAATTTGAAGACTCAATATTAAGATCTGTATTCCCTAAAAGGTTTAATAGATTTCATGTAATCCCACTAAAAATATTAGTGTTGTTTTTGTTGTTTTACAGAAATTGTTGGGCTGAATGTGGAACATATATGAAAGAGCAACAGGCCTGTGATGTCAAAATAATTTGGAAGTAGAACAAAATTTTTAGATTTACATTACCAAAATTCAAGGCTTGCTATAGAGCAGCAATATATTTTCAATTTGCTTTTTGACAAAGGTGCCAAGGGAATTCAAAGTGCAGTGGATCATCTTTTCAACAAAAAAAATATATACTCAAAATGGATTATAGACCTAAATACAGAAGCTAACATTACCAAATTCTAGAAGAAATGATGGGAAAATCGTGCTGTCTTTATGTAGACAAAGTGTTCTTAGACATGTCATAAAAATCATTAATCGTAAAAGAGAGGAAATTGATTCATCAGAAACATTTAAAATATCTGCTTTTAAAAATGACAAGTCAAATCACAAATTTAGAAGAAATATTTTCAGTATGTATCACTGATAAAGGTCTCATTTACAGATTATATAAAGCATATTCACATCTCAGGAATAAGAAAAAACTCAGTAAAATGGGAAAAAAATTTGAAAAGATGATTTACAAAAGAAGATATACTAATGACCAATAATCTTATTAAAAGTTTCTCAATATCATTAGTGTCCAGAGAAATTCAAATGACAATTGCAGTGAGATACTACTATATACCCATTATAATTGCTAGAAATAAAAGATCAATTTCAAGTGTCAGTGAGGATGTAGAGTATATGGGACCCCCATATATTGCTTACGGGAATTGTAATGGTACAACTTTGGATAACATTTGACCAATTTTGCTAAATTTATGTTTTTACTTCATCATATAAGAATTATGAGAATTGATTTAAGAACTTATTAAATACAAAATTCCCTCAGGAGGAAAATTAAAAATAAAATACAGGTCTTTGTTTCAGGAGTAGTTTCCAGTTAGAAAATTATTGTCAGTTTCTCTTTTCAATGTCAGGATTTTTATTTTAATTAGAAATTGACCTTTTTTCTTATCACCACATGGTTTCTTTTTTAAAAAAGGCAAAATTTTTTTAAAGGCAAAAATTAATTACACATACCACTGTCATAAGTGATATAACCTATCGACCCTAGAATTTGAGTTGTTGGATCTTTTTTGTAAATAAATATATTATAGCTTAATACTTTTTAGAGTATGCAAAAGATACTTACTGTCATAAAAAATGCCCGTAAAATAGTTTCCATCTGTAGTAGACAGAGCCACTGACAGATGGGAGTATGACAGAATGCTTTTAAAGCTAGTCTTTGATGCCTTCATTTTGTAGTACTGTGAATACGGTTCTATGAAGGATTTTGTAGACATTTTTGCAGAAGTGGAAGGGACTGTGTCTTCATCTGGAGTTCATTTGTCCATTTACCTTATAACAGATCCCCCATTTCTGTTCTTGACTTGCTGTAGTCCATTCTTATTGGAGATCCCATAGTGTTTCTTTAAAATGTAAAACAGATTGTATCACCACAACCACCAAAAAACAAAACAAAACAAAGAAAAACACCACTCTGTTTCATTTCATGGAGAGGAAAGTCCAAAGCTCTCACAGTGGTTTGCAAGGCCTTTCTTGCCTGAATTAAATTACTCTTCTACCGTTCTTAATTCCATTCTTAATAATATCTGCCTCAATGCTACAACTTATTTACATTGAGCACAATCTCACTTCAGGGTCTTAGCACTTGCTTTTCCTACTGCATGGAATGTTCTTCTGCAGATGTCTATAGAACTCAGTCCCTTAATTTCTTCAAGTCTCTTTTCACATGTAACCTCATTAGAGAGGCTTCCCCTAACTATGCTGTTTAAAATAGCAACTCTTTCCAGCACTTCCTATCCTTTATTATTTTCTTTTTCTCCACAGCAGTTATCACTATCTGACACACTATATAGTTCCCTTATTTCTTTATTTACTGTCTGTCTCCCTTATCCAGAATATAAGCTCCATAAGGAGCAAGGAGATTTTTATCTGTCTGTTCTGTTCACTGCTATATTCCCAACACCTATAAATAGTCCCACCCTTAGTACGTTTCTCTTTTTTTATTAAAAATTGTTTTTAATTACAGTTGTCATTCAATATTATATTAGTTTTAGCTGTACAGCATAATGGTTAGACATTTGCATAATTTATGAAGTAATTCCTTGATAATTCTAGTACCCCCCTGGCATCGTACATAGTTATTACAATGTTATTGACTATATTCCCTATGCCACACATTATATCCCCATGACTATTTTGTAAATGCCAATTTGTACTTCTTAATCCCTTTATACTTTCACCCAGCTGCCCAGCTCCCTCCCATTTAGCAACCATCAGTTTGTTCTTTGTATATGTGAGTCTATTTCTGTTTTGTTTGTTAACTTATTTAGATATTTAGATTCTCCATATAAGTGAAATCATATGGTATTTGACTTATTTCACATTGCATAATACCTTCTAGGTCCATCCATGTTGTTGCAAATGGTAAAAATTTCATTATTTATGGCTGAGTAATATTCCATTGTATATGGTACCATAACTTTTTTATCCATTTGTCAATTGATGGGCACCTAGGTTGCTCCTATATCTTGGCTCTTGTACATAGCACTACAGTGAACATAGGGATGTATATATCTTTTTATATTAGTGTTTTGGATTTCTTCAGATAAATACCCAGAATTGGAATTGCTGGATCACAAGGTAATTCAATTTTTAATTTTTTGAGGAATCACCATACTGTTTTTCATAGCAGCTGTACTGATTTGCAGTACCACCAACAGTGCACCAGGGTTCCCTTTTCTCCACATCCTCACTAACACTCATTGTTTGTTGATTTATTGGTAATGGCTATCCTAACAGTTGTGAAATGATTTCTCCTTGTAGTTTTAATTTGTATTTCTGTGATGATAGTGATGTTGAGCATCTTTTCATATGTCTCTTTGCCATCTATATATCCTGTTTGGAGAAATGTCTATTCAGGTCCTCTGCCCATTTTTTAATCAGATTATTGGTTGTTTTGGTATTGACTTGTATGAGTTCTTTATAAATTTTGGATAGTAACCCCTTATTGGATGCATCAATGGCAAATATCGTCTCCCATTCAGTAGGTTATCTTTTCATTCTGTTGATAATTTCCTTTGCTGTTGAAAAACGTTTTAGTTTGATGTAGTCCCATTTGTTTATTTTTCCTTTTGTTTCCCTTCCCCGAGGAGCTATATCAAAAAAAAAATATTACTAAGAGCAATATCAGAGAGTTTACTGCCTATATTTTCTTCTAGGAGTTTTATTAAAGTTTTGAGTCTTACATTTAAGACTTTAATCCATTTTGAGTTTATTCTTGTATATGGTGTAATAAAGTGGTCTATCTTAATTTTTGCATGTATTTGCCCAGTTTTTCCAATACCATTTTTTGAATTGGCTGTCTTCACCCTATTGTATATTCTCACCTCCTTTGTCATAGATTAAGTCATGGGTTTATTTCTTAGCTCTGTTCCGTTGATCTATGTGTCTGTTTTTATGTTAGTACTATGCCATTTCGATGACTGTAGCATTGAAATATAGTTTGATATCAGGTAGCATGATACCCACAACTTTGTTCTTCTTTCTCAAGATCGTCATGGCTATTCAGGGTCTTTTGTGGTTCCATGTAAATTTTAAGGTTATTTGTTCTAGTTCTGTTAAAAATGTCCTTGGTATTTTGACAGGGATTATGTTGAATCTAGAGATTGCTTTGGGTAGTATGGGCATTTTAATGATGTTAATTCATTCTATCCATGAGCAAAGTATGTGCTTCCATTTATATGCATGTTCTTTAATTTCTTTTTTTAATGTTTTATAATTTTCTCAGTACAGATATTTTACCTCCTCGATTGTTTATTCCTAGATATTTTATATATTTTGAAGTAATTGTAAATGAGATTGTTTTCTTAATTTCTCTTTCTGATTGTGATTGGTGTATAAAAATGCAACCAATTTCTGAATACTAATTTTGTATCCTGCTACTTTACTGATTTCATTTATCAGTTCTATTAGTTTTTTTTTTTTTAGTGGGGTTCTCTCTATATAGTATGTCATCTGCAAATAATGATAAATTTTAATTCTTTCTTTCCAGTTTGGATGCATTTTATTTTTTTCTTGTCTCATTGCTGTGGCTAGGGCTTCCACCATGGGGTTTATTTCTACAGATTTAACCAACCACAGATCAAAAATATGTGAATATATATATATATATATATATATATATATATATATACACACATATATATATATATATATATTGTTGTCAACATATACTATATAGTTAGGCTTGTTGTGGCTGCATTTGTAGTGAACATGTACAGGTTATTTTTTCTTGTTATTATTTCCTAACTAATATGATATAACTATTTACATAACATTTACATTGTGTTAGCTATTTTAAGTAATCTAGAGATGGTTTAAAGTATACAGGAGGATGTGCATAGGTTATATGCAAATACTATGCTATTTTTTTAATAAGGTACTTGAACATCTATGGATTTTGTTATTCACATTTGGGAGTGCTGGGTTCCAGGAACCAATGCCCCATGGATACCGAGGGGTAACTCTACTTTTCTTTATCTTGCTAGCATCCGTCACCTTCCTTTGCCACTATCTAGCCTCTGTTACCAGTCTTTTGGTATTGCATTTCTTCATCTAAAGCAAGGTACTTAATACCTTTTAAAAAATGATTTGTCCCAGATAAAAAATAAAAAAAGTGCTTTAATTTAGAATACTCTGTGATTTTATTCACAGTTAAGCTTTTAACGTCTTATCAATTCACATTTTCTTTTGAAAATATTACCCATTCTTCTGCTAGCCTAACATTTCACCCTAAGTTTAGCTTCTAAAAATGTCAGTAAACTTGTCAGTAATTGATTTTCTTTGCTAAGGAGTTTTAATGCACTCAGGAAACTAAACTGTACTCTGATGGCAGGTGGAGAGTGCTTTATAATTTTTTTCTTTTTAACTAAAATGAGTAACAATATTTAGTAATGATCGAATGCAGCTTAACTCCCTTAAGGTAAAAAAGGGAATCATAAAACTGGGAGAGATATGACTTCAGAACTTATAGAGTCCTCTTGCTTCATTTTGTGGGAAAGGAACTGATTTTTAAAAATACCGTTACCCAAATTGTAAGGAGTGTAGAACTAGGATCCATACTTTTTATGTTTTAGGACTTTTTTGTCACTATTCTGTTTTGATATGAGGTTTTTATTTTAATATTTTAATAATTAATAAACTATATTTTTAGCAGATTTATGTTTATGGAAATTCTGAACAGAATATATAGGAGTTCTCATATACTCCTTCATTAACACTCAGTGTCCTCTATTATTAAAATCTTGCATTAGTGTGATACATTTGTTATAATTGATTAGCCAATACTTATACATTATAACTAACTAAAATCCATAGTTTACAGTAGAGTTGTAATCTGTACATGTTCACTACAACTTTTGGTGTTGTACAATATATGGATTTTGATTAATATGTAGTGACAAGTATTCACCATTATGGTGTCCTACAGAATAGTTTCACTGCCCTAAAAATCCTCTGTGCTCTTTTTATTCATCCTCCTCTCTCCCTGAATCCTTGTCATCTGCTGATATCTCTACTGTCTCCATAGTTTTGCCTTTTCCAGAATCTAATATACTTGGAATCACACAGTAGCAGCTTTCTTCAAATTGATTTATTTTACTCAGCAATGTGCTTTTAAGGTTCTTCTATATATTTTCATGGCTTGATAGCTCATTTCTTTTTAAGCACTGAATACTCCATTATACCACAGTTTGTTTATCCATTCAACTATTGAAGGATATCTTGTTTGCTCCCAAGTTTTAAAAATTATAAATAAAGCTACTAATAACATTTACAGGTTTTTATGTGGACAAACATTTTTAACTCATTTGTATAAATATCAAGGTATGTGAGTGCTGGATTGTATGATAAGAGTGTGTTTAGTTTTTTAAGAAATTGCCAGACTGTCTTCCAAATTGGCTGTACCATTTTGCATTCTTACCAGCAATGAATGGGAGTTGCTGCTGTAAATATCCTATCTCTTAAATACATTTTTATAGAAGTATCATAGTCCAAGAAATTAAAAATTGCCCAATGAAGAAAATCAAAAGTTGTCTCTAATCCTGTTGCAAAAACTATTTCCTTCTAGTATTTTTGTGTATATGTTCATGTACACAATAATACAGCATATAGTTTCCTTTTTGTTGTTTTTTCATTTAAAAACAAATCATAAAAATATGTCATATTTTTCCATCCCTTCAAAACAAAACTTTATATTTAATACTACACTGTATGAGTTTGTCATAATTTACATAACCATTTTCCTATTTGGAATTGAAGTGGTTTCTAATTATCTTTTATTATATATAACATTAAAATCAAAGTATTTGGGTATACTGGAGTACTGTCTTAAAATTTATTACATTTTGAAATGTGGTTTACTGCTTAGCACTTATAGGCTTTGAAAGTAGAAATAAATGTTTAATTAATATTTAAAAAGTATTAAAGGACAAAAATGATAGGAAACTTTTCCCCTATGTAGTATATACTATGAACTAGGCACTTATTCTGAATATTTTATTGATATTAAATCAGTTAATGCTCACAACAATCTGAAGAGGTTTGGAACAATATTAGTCTCATTTTTCAGCTAAGGAAATTGAATATAAGTAAATTGCTCAAGGTCTCACACTTAGCAAGCAGGGGGATTGAGCATTAGAATCCATACAGGTTGGCTCTAAGCCGTGCTCTTAACAGCTCAATCCACCATTGAAAGAACATCTGACTTGCATAATTTAATGTAGAATACAATCTCTTTAGGGCCATTTAGAATCCAGTTATGGCTTCTAGTCTTATAACCTCTTTAGATTACCTCCCCTGCTTGGGTAGGCTTTTGAGATTGCAGCTTTTGGCAGAGCTATGAAGTATTTACTGGGGCATGAGGTGACTGGTAAAATATGAGACATGCCTCAGCTGCATAGGTTGCTGATATTTGGAAGATTGACCAATTCTCTGACACTTCTTACCTGCAGCTATATTTTGGTGGGTAAGTGTTGCTTAACAAAGACTAGACAGTTGTATAGACCTGTGATTCTGAAAAGTCATGGTCTCCAACCGAACCTCAGTTGTGTCTTGATGTAAATCAACATTTTCATTTTTATTTATTTCAGTAATTATTTCAAAGCTTCATTACCCTCACTAAGTCTCATTCCAAACAATATTGCTTTGACTATCCTATATTTGTACCATCCACTTTCCTATACAAATTCAGAACACTACTTAAATTGTGAGTAACAAACTACTGGCTCCTTTTGCTTGTCATTCCCCAACATACCTGTTGGAAGGATCTAGCTTTCTAGTCATGGCAACAGACATTGGGTTTAGAAAGGATAAAAGGGGATGACCCTGACCTAACTGAATTAGGAATCTAATTTGAGGCCAAAAAAAGAAAAACATAGCTTTAGAGATATTCAGTCTGTACTTTTCGGGCCTGAATAACATATGAAAATGTGAATTCTTATAAAATATGAATTATAATTACTTTTTATAATGTAGATTAGACAAATTATAACTCATTTAAGTGTTATAGACAGATTAAAGTTGACTTTATATTATAGTTAACTAAATATTTATAAAATATCTAAATAATATTTAAGTAAATATTTTAAAATATTAATATTTAATGATATCTAAACATATTTATGTACTTAAAAATGTTAACCAAGTCTTTAGTTTTTCCTATTCTGTGTTTTTTTTAAACACCCCAGAGATATGTGCATCTTCCCTTGGAAGAGGCCCTGTGATAAATGGCTTTTTAAAAGAACTTTAGCTGTTTTTATGCTTATCAATTAATTCCTTTATTATGCTGTATATTTCTTTATAGTTTTTCTGGTTCCTTCAGTTGAATGTTTAGCTTTTATTTTTCATTTTGATTCTTTCAAATATGAAAGATTCAAAATTATGGATTTTCCTTGGAGTATAACTTTGGCCACATTTTACAGATTCTGGTATGTAATATTCTAATTTGCCATTTTATTATTTTCTAATGGGATTTTTAAACTTCCATACTTTACTTGAGAATTATTCATGGAAGTTTTGTTATGGTTGTTTATTTTCACAGCTGAGGATTTTTGGCTCTAGTTTTATAAATAATTTATAATTGGGTAAACTATTCTAAAAGACCATTTCTACCCCTTAATTTATAGCTTGTCTATAGCCAGTCATTTACTTATATATTTACCTGCATTCATTTAATGCAGGCCCATGAGACTGACACCATAGTAGATTTCAGTAATAGATAGAGATGAAACAGACATTATATTTGGCTTCAAAAAATTTGAAATAATGGGCTATTTGCATACAAATAAACAAATAAGAGCAGAAGACTGGCAAATGTATTGTGATTATGTACATAAGAGTTGAGTGTGGTCACAATTGAAAGACAGGATTAGTAGCCTGGAGAGGCATTTGCCCAGTAGTGAAGATTTGGATGTAAACATTCTAACTAAAGGAAAAAACAATTCTATTCTAAAGTCCAATAACTTTGTAAAATGATCCTTCTTCTACATAATCTCTTGCCCTGCGCTTTTATTCCTGTCCCCTTCCATCTCACACGGGGAGATCATTCTTTTACCCTTTCTTACCTTATTTTCAGCTTCTTTCTCCATACTCATTCTTTCCCCCAAGTTTATAAAAATATATACACATGGCACCCATTCCAGCACACATATACACATACTACACCTTAACCTCTTCACTTTAACATTTAATTGTTAAGCAAGAGATATAATGTCTAGTTCTTGCTTTATTTTTTTCTTCATTTTTACATCAAAAAATTTTTATCAATAGTCAACATTTTCTATCTCCATTCCTCATTGTTTTTGTCCTCATCCAACCTAATATGAATCACTTTCTTACAAATAGCAGGGACTAATTGCACTGACCATCTAATTGCAAATCTTATGGATGCATTTTATTACTCTTACTTTTTTGAGGGCATATGGCAATATTTAGGAAAATAATATATATGTGTCAGAATTGGGATTATTTGTCTGCAAGTATCTACCTTACTAAACTAAAAATGGGAGAGCAAGAGATATGTCTTATGTATTTTGTATCCCTAGTGTTTAGATCAGTGGTAGTATATAGTAAGACTAAAAGGTGAGCTCAGCTTTACCAGCAGTTATTCAGATATGCATTCCTCCTGTATATATTTGTAGTTGTGCTGATACGTTTAGGACAAATCTAATTATCTTCAAGTTCTATAGTAATTCTGAACACTGTGTCCTGAATTACTGTATATTTTACTTTCTCTCTGATACATCTTCACTAAAGAGCTAGTATAAATGTTAGAGTCAGTTCCTCACTCAAAACGAGTTTCCATCTGCTGAATGGAAATGTTATGAGAAGGGAATCAAAGACCCCACTGTTGTGGAAGCTTGACTTTTCACATTATGGGAATTTTCTAATGGAGGGATTTGGAAATTTCAACAGACCATAAAAGTTTGATTTAAGACAAACTCTGATTCTATTTTACTAAATGTTTTGTTCATTTTTCTTATCTTCCATATTAATCATTCTCCATTTCTCTTTCTCAGTGTCTCTAATTGATACTTGTACATTGTTTTTTCTCTAAAACAGAGCAGTTATACATTATTATTCTTTTAGTAGATGCTCTAGATAATATAACATGCTTTTTGACTTATTACAACCTAATATTAATTTTACCAGTTTCACCTCATTTTTTTAGTTTTAAAAGATTTACATTACCTTCTACTCTGTGTATGGGGCCATACACATCTACCGGATTTTTTCATTCTTGTCATTATGTAATTTAATTTCACATATATTTCAAACTACAATAGGCATTGCAAGTTTCATTTAGAAAAAATATTTATATTTATTTTTACCATTGCTCTTTATTTCTTCCTGCATTTTAATCTTTTCATGTTAGATAATCTTCTTTTTGCCCCCCCAAAATTTTGGATTTGCTGGTGACATATAAATCAGTTTTTGTTTGTCTGAAACATTTATTTTTACTTCATTGAGGAATAATCTGGCTGAGTACAGAATTCTAGGTTGAGAGTATTTTCTTTTAATACTGTAAAAAACACATTGTAGGAGGTAACATCAAAAAGATGTCAGAATTAGAAGTCTCCCAGTAAGTAGTATCTCCCCGCTAGCAACAATAATATGTCAGTCACCCAGGGCCAGCAGTGTCTTTGTAGGATATTTAGGATCCAGGTAGGAGATTGTGAAGCATGTTGGAGTCCAAGATGGAGGAGTGACATTTTAAGAAAGCAGCCTGTGTCCAGGTGGCAGGCTGACTGGCTGTTGTCCTAGCTATAGACCCAGAAACAGCTCCATTCTCCTGTGGACTCAGCTTCAGCACAATTTTACTTTCGTCTTCCCATCAGTACCATCTGCTAAGGAACCTAGGAGAGATCATGCCTTGGATAATAGGCACGCAGACCTCACTCCAGGCTTTGGACCCAGAAGTGGCCCATGACCCAGTTTCTCTTGGCTAAAGTCTGGGAGCCTCTGGAGGTGAACCTGCCGAACTCAGTTCAACTATAGATTCTAAAATGGCCCTGTATCTGGGTGCCAGTCCCACTCAGCTTCAGAATGCAAACAATCCTAGCTAGCCCAGAGACCCAGTGGGAGATATTTCCATATGCACCACTGGAAACTGTAAAATGGCTTTATACTTGGCTCCAGGCCTTGTCAGCCTAAGGTCCCACAAATAGAAATGTTTGTCAGTGCCCCTGGACATAAGCCCTCCAACCTTGGACCAATTGTACATCCCAAAACAGCCCTGTGACTCAGCTTTAGGCCCTCTCAGACATACACAGTCAGAAAGAAATCTTCCTTGCCAGGGAACTGATGGGAGACACACCATTTATACCTCCAGAGCCAGGTCTTCAGACCTCAGTCCCAGCTATTGACCTTGAAACAACCCTGGAACTTAATTCCAGCCCCTCAGAGACCCACCTAGTATCCTGGCAACAGGTCTCAGGTACCTATTGGGAGCCATCACATCCATCCCCCTGGTAATATGCACACTGTCTGAAGATCCAACTGTAGGCCCTAAAGCAGACTCCTGTCCTAGCTGCACCTTACTGAACAATGTTCAGAAACAATCTAGTTCACCCAGAAACCAGATAAGATCCATATCAGTCCAGGCCCCTGGTAACAAACCTGCCAATTACAGATGCTATGTGGACCCAGAAACGGCCTTATGACTTGATTCCAACTAGCACAACTTTTGGCTTAAATCACTCACATTTTTTCTCTTGTTTCCATCTTTGTCTTTCATCTACAATATCTGAAATGCTTCTGTTCTTTTATATGATGTTTTCTTTCTTGCTTTTAGTCATATACTTCATCCTGTCTCTTGGTAAGTACAATTTTTTTTAACTGAAGGCAAGTCATTAGTTATAAAATATGTTTGAATTTCCAAATGACATTATTTTCCTAGACTTAAGGATTCTAATTTCCTCTGCTAAGCAGATGGAGTGGGGCCTGTTCACTTTAATTTGAATATGGACTCATTTCAGTGGAAACTACATCGTGCTTTGGTAAGGCTTGGTAGACTTCTGATTTGAAACTGAGGCCTAGTGTAGCCATCTAGATGTTTCAAATGAGAGCCCGATATGATAACTAGGATACCTTCTCCTGACTGATCCTGAACTTTCATTTTTATCTCTCAGTGAAAATAAACTGCATAAAACTTTACACCACTTTATAGATGCTTAGCTCTTAGCATTATATCACTTGTATCTTCAGAATTTGGCCAATTTCTTAAAAAATAAAACCATATGCATGCAAGGACCAGTTTTCTACTATGCTCTTCTTATTGGGATTTAGTGCTATGAAACTTCCAATTTTCTCTCTAGTTTGGTGATATTGATAAACACTGCTTATATCTTTGTCTCTCAGTGATAGCTCTCTGCCTGGGCAAAGACTAGATATTCAGCCTCTTGCTCTGAACCCATTAATAACAAACTTTTCTAGGGGTAAAACAGTCTACAGTACTCCCGCGTTATCCACAGTTTCAGTTACTTGCTGTCAATTGCTGAAAATATAAAATAGAAAATTCAAGAAATTAATAATTCATAAGTATTAACTTGTGCACTGTTCTGAGTCATGTGATGAAATCTTGCACCATCCGGTTACGTTCCGCTTGGAATTTGAATCCTGCATTTACCCAGTGTCTCCAGGCCATATACACTCTGCACCCTTGAGGCACTTGGTAGCCTCTCTGCTATCAGATTGTCAGAGAGAGACAGAGAGACTACATTCATGTGACTTTTATTACAGTATATTGTTTAATTGTTTTATTTTATTATTAGATATTGTTGTTAATCTCTTACTGCATCTTATTAATAGATCAAACGTTATCATAGTTATGTACGTATAGGAAAAAACATAGTATATGTAAGGTTTGGTACTGTCCGTGGTTTCAAGCATCCACTGAGGGTTTTGTAAAGTATTCCTCATAGATAAGGGAGAAATACTGTGCTGTCTATTATTAGCTCACCTCTCAGTGTTTCTCCTCTCTCTAAAATCTTGATCCCCTGAAGTCCTTGTTTCTTCAGTAGTTCCCTACTCAGTTTTAAGTAGACATTATGTATTTGTATTTTATATCACTTTTGTATTTTTTTTCTGTGTAGGCATCAGTTGGCTTCAGGATACTTTATTCATTTGTCTTGAGTTACTTGTAAAACACTAAAGCACTGAAACACTGCCACAATCAATTTTGTTTATGGTTGCATCTTGCACAAGGCTGCTAATATATATATATATATATATATATATATATATACACACATAGTCATTTCTATTCTTTTTAATCTAAATTTCTATATTCCAAGTGGAATTGAATGGACAAGAGGAAAATTATTTGATTGCCAATAACTGAAGTCATTAACAAAGTTCCTGATTAAATTGCATTTGGCATGCTGTACACTTGAATATTTAATGATAACTTTACAGCTGTTAAATTGCTGTATTAGAAAATCATTTTGCATATTATGACATGCGTTAATATGACTAACCTCTTAACCTATTTATATATTAAAAATAAACTTCTAAGAAACCTGTTTCTGGAGTAATCCATGGATAGTTTTTTTTTAACACATTCAGCAAACTACGAAATTTCTTTTTAAATAAGCCTTAAAAAGGAATTGGCAAAAGCTGACATCCCATTCAATGGGTTGGGCCTTTTTAATTTTAATGGTTTCATTTAT
Source organism: Macroglossus sobrinus (assembly GCA_004027375.1). Classification (NCBI taxonomy): domain Eukaryota; kingdom Metazoa; phylum Chordata; class Mammalia; order Chiroptera; family Pteropodidae; genus Macroglossus; species Macroglossus sobrinus. Next base: position 99,946 of record PVKZ01003091.1, read on the forward strand.
AGAAGTGAGAATGGGGGGAAATTCTCTGAATAATTTTGACTTTTTGACCATATTCCCTTTATCTGTAACATTTTCTACTGCCTGCACGCATGACCTTCAAATTGGGATTATCTATAAAAATTAAGTGAAAAATAAAAGTTGTATTCAAACAATATGAAATTGTTTATACATGCCAAATAACTGGTTTAATTTTTTTCTTTATTATTAATTTTCTTTTGGTAAATTAGTTAAAGCAACCATTTGTCTCATTGTCCAGTAGAAGGTTATAATGCTGTTATGTGCCATTCAGTTTTTATATTATTATTTTGATGAATGTAATGTATATTCATTTTTAAAAGTAGCATGACTACAAATTGTTTTAAGTGGATTCTTAGTTACTACAGAAAATATGTCAAGCAGTGGGAACAAGTTAGGTGGAACATGACTCCATCCATAGGTTAGAGGTAATGAGGGGACAAAGTGAAGTTTATCTGCAGTGGCTGCTAATGAAAATAAGTCAATAATTCATAATTGAAATAATACCTCAAAAGTACATATGGAATTGTTTATGTTCTCTCTGTTTGCTCTTCTCTTGTGCAATCCTATTTAGATATGTGGGTAGTTATTCCATTTGTATATTTTTAAGAGAGAATTTTAAAAGAAAATCATAGATCATGAATTGTTTTAATGTCAAAATATACTATGACACAGAGTATGACATTTTGAGCTATAAAACTCAAACTGTATTCTAAAGCAGAAAGACAATCAGATCGAACTAGGGGTCTGAAACAGTTTTTAAGAGGATATGTCTAGCTCGTTTAACTCAAGAACAGAAAAACTAAATATCACAGGAGCCACTGCTAATTATAGACCTGGCTTGCAGTGCTGTGCAGACTGATGTCATCCTTCATGTGACACATACATTTCTTTGCACTTGAACATGATATAATCAAGACTTATTTTTCTATTCAGGTTAACATTATATTAGATTATTAATTTTTGACTTGGTGTATTTTGAAGAATGCACAATAAGAAATCTAATTAACCTATACATTTTTTATGAGCTCTTCTAGTTGTACAAAGATATTGCCAATGTAAATCCAGGTTAATTAGATTTTCCTCAATTTACAATGCAGAGTCACCATTCCTAAAACATAAGAAATTTATGAAAGTCAAATAAAAATGTTTGACACTCATAAATAAAAAAGACTTATTTTGAGTTCTCATCAAATTATAAGAACAGAAGCAAGCATTGTCTTATAATTCACACTCTAAAAAAACCTGTGCCAACTTAAAATCCTATTTTTGTATAAATATAATTGGGACCTTTGTATTTCAAAACCAAAGTGTGATGTGTTTTAAATGAGTACTTTTTCTTCACTGTAATTCATAGCTATGGAACCTCTTGGATCTTTTGTCACATATTCTAGTGAAAAATAGAGATAAAAAATGGCACAAAGCATGCAAAGTGGAAAAATAAAGTTATTCAACATTTAGATATTAAGCTCATTTTACCTTAAGACTATAATAATTCCTTTCAAGTCTCAGAGGCTCTTATATTTCCTTCATGTAGAGGCTTAATAATTGGCTTTTCAAGGTATAAAACAATAATTTGGAATGTGATGTCAAAGAAATAATCAAATTCAATAGTTTTATTCAATATTTGTCAAACATACTTACTTTGGGTATTAGAAACAGATAATTTTATATGATTGGAAAAGGTCTCCATGGGTACAAGAAAAATGAATTGTTTCATTTGGTTAAAATATTACTAAATAAAGGAATTCAATAAATATATAAATATAGAAATATCGAAACAAATATAGAAATATGTTTATCTTTTATATGGAAGATTTTAGGGGGTTGGATATGTGAAGATGCCACATAATGAGCAAATATACATGTCAAAAATTTCAAGAATAGTGCTAATTTCCCAAAGTCTGTTTATTATTAAAATATATTATGAATTTCCATATTTGATAATCTTAACCATATATCTAAGTTCCATATTTTTGTGATTCCCAAAGGAGTTTTGGCCAGTATTGAGGCAGGATATGGGTTAGTGGAATATGTTTCAAAGATTCTTTTCAGGCTGACTCTGGCATTCAGTCTATATGTTCTGTGACTGGAAAAAAAATTATCAACATTCTTCAACTATAACATTAGAGATAATATCCTAACATGCTCAAATCATTGGTTGTTACTTTGAAAGATAATCTAGCCATTAGAAAGAAACACCTAAAAATAATGCTTTTTGGTAATCATATTGTATAAATCTGTGCTTTTGTGGGGACTTTTAAATAACAGTTCATATAATTAAAGTAACCTTATAGATTATCTAGATTAACCATGTATCCAGTACAAGATTATGCGTTACAAGAGGGGTCCCAAACACCCCCACCCATGGACACAGAAAAGTAACAACAGTCTGTGGCCTGTTAGGAACTGGGCCACACAGCAGGAGCTAAGTGGCAGGTGGGTGAGCAAAGCTTCATCTGTATTTGTGGCTACTCCCCAGCACTAGCATCACCACCTCAGCTCCACCTCAGATCATCAGGCATTAGATTCTCATAGCAGCACAGGTCCCTGTGCCAAAAAGGTTGGGAACTGCTGCCATTCAATATCTCAGACAGGTGGCTGTTCACAAATTCAAATTAAACATATCAGCTTAAATTGTGCTAATTCCCAAAGCAACATATTTTAAGATTGTAGGACCTAAAAGGGAGTGACAAGTATGGAACAAGGCACATTCTTCAGCCAAGTGAACCATGAAATCTACCTTCTTATAAACTCTGCACATTAACATGAGTTGGATACAACTGTGATTATAACAAAAGAACTGGTAAGAAATTGTGAGAAGTTCTCCCTGGTCCAGGACCTGTGTTAGCTGGAATACTATTTTCTTGAGCCACAAGAATTGAAACATATTGTGAACATGAAGTTGGGGTCAATGAAAATAGTATCTTAATACTAAACTACTAACAGACTTTAAAACACCTGCAAATTTTTAGTTTATTTCTTTTTGTCAAATTAACCTACATATCCGTCTCTTACAAAGATGAAATATGAACACTGTCCTTCTATAAGAACTAAAAGGGAAAAACAATCCGATATTTTCTTTTTTTCTCCAAGTAGTTTTATAGTTTAAATGTAAGAATATAGTTTTGTACTGAGAAATTTCACAGTCTGACCCAAAAATGCCACATTGTACTTTAATTGTAATATTCACTGGTATGTGTACGAGACTGACTTCCTGCAACAGCTATATATTTTAATTGCATGAACTTCTACTTGTTTAGAATGAACCTTATGAATTCATTCTCACTATAAAAATTTAATAGAGATCTAATTAAATACATTATTCACTGAGATTAATTGTGTGAATTAATCTGTGGAAAAATCAGTATCCAAGGGTAAAGGATTATATTGCTAATGGCAAAGAAAAAAGAGCTGAATTCATAGGTAATTATTGATGCCATCAAATGAGACCTTGACCTGCAAATTTAGTCACACGCATATATTTCTTTTGATCAAAACCTTCTTAGGCTACATCAATGAGTGAAAAACAAATCTTAAGAATTTAATCAAACATGGTAATTGGTTGAATAAGCCTATCAGATCATTTTCTTTGGGATCACAAAGATGAAACAAAGTATCAGTTGGTAGCAAACAATTCAGCAGTTAATTCTTATAAGGAGAGCCTAAATCAGTCTTTGCTGATGAATAAATTGTTGTTAATATATGAGTCACCTTTGTGGTGTGTGTGTGTGTTTGCCTGTTCTGTGGCATAACCTCTTCCTTAATAATGTTGATCATCATATTTACTAATTCATTTAAGGTAGTAAAATAAAAATATCTAATTGATAGTTAATAATTCATTCAAGGCAGTAAAGTGAGAATAAAAGAATATAATTTAATCATTTATCAATTAAATGAGTTAATGTGTATAAAGTACTTAGAAGAGATTTTAGCATACAGTTAAAAAATAATTGCTGTTACCTTTCCCCATTTAGGTAATAAATATCAAATGCTTGTTATAAGCCAGGTGTTGTGCTAGGCTTGGGGATAAATGTTGAAAAAACAGTTGTGGTTTCTGTTCTCATGGAGTTTACAATCTTACGGAGGACCACATATTGGGGTCACTCATATAGTATAAAATTGTAACCGTGTTAAGTGCTGTGAAGGACAGTTACATGGTGCTATGGGAGCCAATTATGAGGGAAAACTGGTGAAATATATTGTGAACTAATTATTGAACTTTGTGAAATTGGATCGTGATAATAATCCCCTATTTCCTTGAGTTCACATCATTTTCTGAAGTGACCATTTTTTTGTCATGCTAGGGGTGGAGAATTATTTCATTAATATCACCATTTTTATGTACAAACACAACAAATATTTATTGGGTAAATGCTATATTCAAGTTATTATACTAATGGATAGGAGATATACAAATGAATAAGACATGGTTTTTATCTTCACCGAGCTCAGAATTCTCATGGGGGGGGAGGGATAGTGTCATGCAAAACAGTCCTAACACAGCCTTAATATGGAAAATGTTATGTCTCTTAACTTCTTTTCAACTATTCCATGACTGCTTAGAGAAGTGACTGGAACAAAATGTGCACTCAATTAATTAATATTATCGTATTGATGTCATTATCATTGAGAAAGACATACTAGGAACTAATACTGGAGAAATATGGCAGTTTTAAATTATAGCAGTATTTGAATGGTGGTCAATATCCACCACCCATCACCACAGTTAACACTGCAACCGTGAACTATCCACCCTTATTCATCCACAATTTCTCACCTGGATTGTTGTAGTAGTCTCCTCACTGTTCTCCATGCTTCTTTCTTTGCCTTCCTACATTCTGAATAAAACAGAATTATCCTTAAAGTTTAAGACAAGTTATGTGATGCCTCTGCTAAAAATCTCCATAGGCTGCTAATTTAAATCAAAGCAAAAGCCACAGAATGCCCTACCATGGCTTAAAAAGCCCTACAAACCTTTTTCCACTGTTTCTCTGTCCTCATTACTCTTTACTCTTCATTTTTCTCCAGTTGCAAAGGTCCATTTACTATTGCTTGAACACAATACACGTGTTCCCTTATCAGACCTTTGCCCTTTCTATTCCATATCTCTGGAACATGCTTTTCCCAATATTAGCATGGCCAACTAACTACCTCATTTCTTTTAGGTCTCCCAGAAAATCTCTTCTTATACTATCCTCCCCTACCCTACCCTACCCTACCCTTCCCTATCTTATCCCATCTTATCTGTTTTATCTTAGTGGGATACTCAGCTGGTATAACAGAATATAAAATAATGAATGAGCAGCCCCTGCCCACAAAAATCTCATTTTTAGCACTATATGCTTCACACCTACTGCCAGAAAAATTAATTAGAATTATAATATAGTCAGAAAATAATGGGAAGTAGTATCATTCATCTCCACCATTTCACTTTCCTCACACATTTTATTTTTTTCTTTTAATTAATTGCTATCAGATTTTCCTTCTTTCTTGTATTATTAGAAAAATAGAAATTTACCAATGGAGGATCTCTGGGGAAATTCTTTTGATTAAGTTGAGGAATCAAATAAAATATGTGAAGCACACTGAAGAAAAGAACCTGAATTCTGCTCTGATAGTTTGATATAAAATACTATTTGTGACATTCTGAGATATGATTAAAATGTATTTAAGACAACATACTTTATAAAGTTAAGATGGTACAGATGACTTGGAGCCATTTCACATGGGAAAATAATTATTAAGGAAACAACATTTGGTGTTAGCAAAAAATATTAAAGGAAGCTGAAATTCATTCCTGGGCTAGCTACATTGTTTTATTTGTAGGCAATTGCATGTTTTAAATGTCATTAATAAGCCAATGTGAATCTCCTTTCAAGAACACCAAACCAAGGAAACAGATGAGTTGCTTACCATGTTTTTCAATGACTTAATAGGAATTTATGAGACAAAATTAATAAAATAGAAATAAAATTTGGGCCAAAAATTTTAAAGGAGGGTTTAACAATAGAATTGTCTATATCCATCCACTTTCCCCCACAACTGCTCTAATTCCTATACAAGGAATCATCATCTCAGACCTAGATCTTTGCAATAAACCTCTCAAATACTATCCCTACTTCTTCTATTGTCACCCTTCACAGATTATTTTAAAAACTGCAGCTCAAATAATCTTGTTAAAATACAAGTCAAAAAATGGCTCTCCTCTGTTGAAAATTTTCAGTGTCTTCCTACTTAAATGTAACAAACAAACAAACAAACAAACAAATACACACACACTACAATAACAAGAAAAAAATCAGATTTTACCTCTCCAAACCCATTTTCTACTACTTTCATCCTGCTTTGACCACACTAGCCTCTTTTTTTTTTTTACACTATTCTAAGTATGCTTCTAACTTGGCACCTTTGCTCTGGCTGTTCCCTCTGCCTGGAATACTCTTTCCCCAGATATCTCAGGATTTGTTTCCTTACCAAATTCTCTTCTTTACTCAAATGTCACCTTTTCATCAAGGCCTTCCCTGATGGATACTCTACTTAAAAATACCCCTCCCTCATTTTTCTTTACAAATTTATTATTTTTAGAGCATTTATCTCATATAACACAGTTTATACCATATCCGTTTTCTTTCTGCCCTAATACAATATAAGCTCCATGAGTATGCAGACTCCATTCTTTTGACAGATGGACAAGGGACTGATGTTTAATAGATAATTCATTTTCTGTTGAATGAATACATCTCTCTAGTCTTATCCACTTTTCATATTCTGAGAGCTATGATATTGTACATGACCATCTTATAGGTGAAACCACTCTTTTCTACATGGTTTTAAGTGTATTAATCAGTGATGTGCTACATGTTTAACACCTAGTAGTTTTCAGGGGGAAATGCCCTGATTGTAGCATTTACTAAGTTCCATGATGAATATGTTTCCACCATGAACATGGGGATGAGATAAAATGCACACGATTGCCTCTCATGAGCTGATTTGAGCCATCAATAGCACATATTGGGTTAATGTATTTGAGGTACCATGTCACCAGAGAATTCACATGAGGAAACTAGTACCCAGAGAGGTTAAGCATGCCCCTAAGGTTACATAGCTACAAAATTATCTAAATTAGATATATCTCAAGATTGACTCTAGAACCTGTATTCAGAGAAATCCGGCTATACTGCAGGCCTTAAAAAAATTACCTAAAATAAACATAAGGCATTAATATGAGGACAATTGTAATTATCTGGTAGTATGTATATTCATTAAGTGTCAGCCAAGAAGCTACATATTTTTTTTTAATTTTGAATCTTTAAAAAATATTTCAGTTTTCCTAGTAGAGGGCCAAGGCTCTATACTTTGGTCAGGCTTTTCTCCAGACCATTGAAAGTTGCTATTCTGTTGTGAACAAACTTGATTGATTGGCCATGTATAGTCAGTGTCCTCACTACCAATTTGAATTACATTGATAGGAAATGCAGGAAGGAGAAAACATTTTTCTGTTTTCTAAATTTTCTCTTAGTTTATTTTAGTGGAATTCCTTGGTGAAATCAGTACCTTACTGAACTGGAAATAGAAAAATCTAGACCCTCTCCTTATTTTCAGAAAGATAGGATACTTAGTGGAGTACATTTCTATATTTCAACATAGCAATATTCCTGAGTTATAAGATAATAATTCTGTTAGGTACTACATGGTTTTTACATTGAGTAGTTATTACAATCAGCCAGCAAATCAATGACTCTCATTAGAAGGCAGTCTTTCTTTTATTACCATTAATTTAACCTGTTTAGAAGCCCTTATTAAGAATTCATCTAGTAAAATCACGAGAGTTATATGGATTACATAAACTTGCTCTACTGCCTCAAGAGCTGAAAATAGATTTTTGTTTATTATATACGATTAATTAAAAGAAAAATTTAATGCAGATGGCCTTTATTCTTTCATCATGAAACACTGAGTAGCAATGCCTATTTACTATGCATATTGTGTATAAAATGAATGTATTTATAATAGGTCTGCACCAAATTGATTAAATCTAAACAAATAAAACTGGGCATTGAACAATTTAGCAAATGTCCATTGCATTATTTTAGATATTGACCTTTGGAAATTGAAAGAAACCATTTTGAGGAAGAATCAGAGTCACCAAATTTTATTTTCAGAGGAGTAATTAATTCCGGACACCATCTGGTCAAGCCAGGGCATTTAAAATGAAACCATGTTTGGAATAGTGAAATCAATGATTGAAATTGCATAGGAGAATATGGAATTTTAACTAGTATATCTTGCAGACATGGTATAATTTTGACTATAGTCTATTGCTGTTATAGAAATTCAGGATTTGTAAATTACCTTAGAGAGACTTAGCCTAGAGAACCGGCTACAACAAAAACAATTGAATTTACTTCTAAAAATAGATGTTTAGTTCCCAATGAGATCTACAGAATCAGTATATGTAGGCAAGGTTCCCAAAACCTTGGATTCCAGGATTTGATGATGTCACTATTAGAAACAGTTGAGTATGTTGTTTCTTTTACATGATAATTTAATTTTAATGTTTCCATAGAATATGACTATATATGTAAAAATGTTTTTCTTTGTGTGTGTGTGTGTGTGTGTGTGTTGTGTGTTGTGTGTATCTTGGAATATAAAATAAAGGGAATTAGGTCAACGTTTTAGTAGTGAAGTGATTTTTTTAGAAAGGAATATATTGCAGAAAAAACATCAAATACAAAAATATTGAATGTGATAGAGAAATGTTAAAAGAAACAAAAGGAATTGGGCATGAAAAACTCATTTTTACTTGAGAAGTATTTTAAAATCATAAGATGGGGTTGTTTTTACAAATTAATTCATCTGCACAAATTTAAAGGCATGAACTCTAATCCAAATTCTCAGTAACTCTGATACCTTTGATGTATATTTTAGTGAACTTTAGCTAATAACAGATCAATGTTTGTGAAAAAAAACTGTTCGATCAAAGTACTAGAAATCATGTCTTTTGGCAATTTTTGTTTATATATGTTTTGTTTTAATTCCAAATGTGGTAGGATTTATGACCCACCCATCCACCCCCCAAAAAATATTGATTTGTTTTCTTGGACAATGGCATTTAGGCGCCACACCAATCTAGAAAATTGTAATGTAAAAAGTAACAAAGGTCCACCGGAGGCATAGCTTGTAAGATTTCTGATACAGCTTGTAGAGTAAATGAACAAAGGGCCTGTGGAGAGCTTCAGACAGAAAACCAAATGATAGACTCAATATGAAGCAGAACATTAGTGTCACTCGACATTCTAAAGACAACCTGCAATGTGTTATGAGTCCCTTATTTTACTTTAATGTCAATAAGAGAGAAATGAATTATTATTCATGGAAGTCATTAAAGCAGACTTCACCCATGCACTTTCAGCCAAAATTCATTGTAAAATTTTCATTATGGGACAAAAACCTGACATATAAGAATGATGATTTTTGCCATAAATTGGCACACTTCCCAGGGTAGAAAATAGAAAACCTGTTTACTAAAAACTAAGTCCTCCTATCCCCATCAAAGTGTGAATACATCTTAATCCTTCATAACAAACAAGAGTAGGATGATTTTAGTTGAACCACAGGTCTGTTTTGGAAACATTTTATAAGGCTGAAGCAAGATGTTTTAATTTTTCTGTGCTTTAGTTTCTTTAATTACAAAGGATAAAAATCTGTGTTGTTCATCATTCTTACAGAGAAGCTCTGGGGATTAGCAAAGAAGGGATTGATATGCCCTTCAGATATAGGACATATGATAGCAATACTCAATAACAGGAAAGCAGTAGTTCATGATTATCAGGCAAAAGCATTTCTTTTGGTACTTAGTTTTCAATTATAGTTTACATTTGATATTATTTTATTATAGTTTCAAGTGCGCTGCATAGTGGATAGTCATTTATGTAATTTATGAAATGATCCCCCTGATTAGTACCTACCTCACACTATATATAGTTAATACAATATTATTGACTATATTCCCTATGTTTTACTTAACTTCCCCATGACTATTTTATAACTACTCATTTGTACTTCTTAATCCCTTCACCTTTTTCACCCAGCCCCCGAACCTTTCTCCTATCCGGCAACCACCAGTTGGTTCTCTGTATCTATGAGTCTGCTTCTGTTTTGTTTTTTTCATTTATTTTGTTCTTTAGATTCTACATATAAGTGAGATCATATGGTATTTGTCTTTCTCTGTCTGACTTATTTTACTTAGCATAATACCCTCTAGGTCCATCCAGGTTGTCAAAATGGTAAGATTTTATTCTTTTTTATAGCCAAGTACTCTTCCATTACATATATATACCACCTCTTTAACCAGTCATCTATTGAGGGACACCTACGTTGCCTCAATATCTTGGCTATTGTAAATAGTGCTATGGTGAACATAAGAGTGCATATAACTTTTCAATTTAGCGTTTTGTATTTCTTTGGATAAATACTCAAAATTGAGATTGCTTTGTCATAAGGTAGTTCTATTTTTAAATTTTTGATTAACCTTAATACTGTTTTCCATAGAGGCCATGCCAACTTGCAATCTCACCAACAGTGCAGGAGGGTTTCCCTTTTCTCCACATCTCTGCCAGCAATTGTTTGTTGACTTATTGACAATGGCCTTTCTGACAGATGTGAGGGAATATCTCATTACAGTTTTAATTTGTATTTCTCTGATTATTAGTGACAGTGAGCATCTTTTCATATGTTTGTTGGCCATTTGTATGGCCTCTTTAGAGACATGTCTAGTCAGGCCCTCTGCCCATTTTTTTAGTTATATTGCTGGGGTTTTTTTGTTGTTTGTTTGTTTTGTTTTTTCAGTGTCAAGTTTTATAGGTTCTTTATAAATTTTGGATACTAATTCCTTATTGGATGTATAACTGAGGAATAACTTCTCCCATTCATTACATTGTCTTTTCATTCTGTTGATAGTTTCCTTTGCTGTGCAAAAAAAAAATTAGTTTAATGTAGTTCCATTTATTTATTTTTTCTTTTGTTTCCCTTGCCTGAGGAAATATATCAGAAAAAAATATTATTAAGAGCAATGTCAATACCTATATTTTCTTCTAGGACTTTTTATAGTTTTAATTAGTATTTAATCCATTTTGAGTTTATTCTTGTATGGTATAATAAAGCATTTCTAGTTTAATTTTTGCATGTATTTGTCCAGTTTTTTTTCAATACATTTTATTGAATTGGCTGTCTTCACCCTATTGTATAGTCTTGCCTTCTTTGTCATAGATTAATAGACCATATAGATGTGGATTTATTTCTGGGCTTTCTATTCTGTTCCATTGATCTATGTATCTGTCTGTTATTATGCCAGTACCATGCCATTTTGATGACTATAGCCTTGTAGTATAGTTTGATATCAGGTAGCATAATACCCCAACTTTGTTCTTCTTTCTCAATATTGCTGTGGCTGTTGGGCAAAAGCATTTCTTTGCCTTTCTGGCACAGTGTGTATAATTTGAAAATAAAGTCAGAGAGGAAAATTGTGTTCAAATGAAAGATGTTAAAACTTCAAATGAATTCATATCTGTGTATTAACTAGAATGTGCCTTAATTGAAATGCTTTAAATAAAAATTATCTTAGGTCAAAAGGGGACTTTTTTGTTACTGAGTGTTTGAAAAATACCTTCTAGCACTGGCTGTCATTCTAAAATCTATCTATTGCCCTTTTTCTCTTCTTGCTCATTGAAATATGTTTATATTTTTGGCATTCAAAGACTCCACACAATGTTATTATTCTGTTTTATATATACTTTTAACACGGTATATGTAAAGACCTTTCTCCTGTAGTTCCTGAAGACATTTAAAAAATTATGAAAGATAGTACATCTGCTAGCTGGATAGTCATATATGCTGACAATAAAAATTGGTCTACTTAAATTTTTAAGAAGCTAGAACAATCTCAAATGAAATGTAAAATCAATAGTTCATGCATATTTTATAGAACATACTAGCTAAGCCATGTAGTAGAGATGAAAGTTAGAGATCAAAATAGATATAGAATATGATGATTTCTCTTTTGGTATTAGATATTCTTTCCTAAGTGGAAGGGATGTGTTCTAGCCAAGTGTTTTGTAAAGTGAATTTATGTTAAGTGAATCTTCCTTTCCAGTTGACTTCCAATAGGAAATTAAAAGTTTATTCTAATGTTTATAAAACAAATTCTTATTGACTTTTAGATATATTAAAATCCTCCTGCAGGATGTAGGAGATGTTAGGAAGTTGTATTTAGATGCAAAATTATTAATTTTTGATAATGAATTACTGACTATGTTATCTCTTATACATATACATACAGTATCTGAGTTTATAGGCAGTAAAGAGAGGTAATTTGAATTTTAATATCTTCCTTTATAATAATATTTACCCATGAATTGAGTTTACAATTATAAATACTGTGCAAGACAATAATAATGCCCTAAATTCAGAATAAATCAGGAAAAGGAAAAAAATATGAAGATTAAAAATAAAATAAAATACAATAAGGTACCAGTACTTCTGGTAATGTGAGAGTCTGTCTCATTGACTGTTTCATTCCCTATATAATAGCTCAGTAATTGACTTCCAGTGTGTGTATTATTTGGATATTGCAGTAAATGCTGTCCCAATATCCTGCACAAGCAAGTCTCAAGACTAACAATTGCATGAAGCTCTTTCTCAGCCTCCAATCAACTTAACCATGTTAATGTTACAAACTGACAATTTCTTCTTCACTCTTCATATTACTTGAACTTGTTGACCTCTTTCAGGGTATTTCCTGAGGTCCTCCATGACTTTGTACAGTTGACTTGGAAGGGGAACAACTAAAGTATTAAAGTGAAACACTAAAATACTCCCTTCTTGCTGAGCAAGGGAAATTTAAGGTAATATGTACTGGGACTGATAGTTGCCTGGCAACTGTCTGTTAACCAGTCATTAGCATATTAGTGGATGGTGCCTGTGTTGATGGCTCTTCTCCCAAAGTAAAGACATGTTAATTGACTTTCAGTGGTAATATCATTAGGGCATATTAATAAAGTGGTGTTTTTAAGCTTGACAGAATAGCATCATGATGCTGAGTCAGACAAAATATTGAGTATTAGCTAGCTTCAACAGGTCTGCTATGAAGTCATATATGGATTTATTAGTTAATGCTGCTTTTAGGCAAAGTAGTAACATTAGTTATTAGCCAGTTATTAATGTATTACCTTAACTAAGGCAAATGATGTTAGGTAGTCTTCAGCTGGACATAATGCCTTTGAATAATTTAGTAACATTTAGTGGTAGTACTTTTGAAGGTAAAATTTGAGACTGTTTATATTCCTAAAGTTTGGAATACAGTTTCATGAATCCTCATTAACCAAAGTTTATATGTATAAAGTATGTGTTTGTAATTAGTTTAACATTTACAAATATAATTTAGAAACATAATATAAAAAGTCAAAAAGCACTGAAGTGCCTATAATGGAAAAGAGAAGTGCATGAAACATCTCTTCAGTGCAACCACTTGTTCTTTTATCTCTTGATTTTTGTATTTCTTCCAAATTTGTGACTAACATTATTGATGTGTTTGTATTTTTCACTCATATTTATTATCCATTGACTTTTTTGATGGTAGATGAAGATTTAGTTTTCTTACTCTACTTTATCTTTGAATTTTATCCATATAATCCAATTTCAGTTTTAGTTGTATTAATAGATAGTGGTTACATTTGTTAGGATTACATAAATATTGCTCAGAATTGAGCCACATAAGGTGCTATAATTATATCTTTTTTATACAATTTTTTGTTGTGTTCTAGCATTAAATTTCCATGTTTTTATTGGCTTAAATCTATTTAACGTGAATATTAAGTATGCCAGATCTGTAAAAGGTCTTTCAATACTACTTTTCCAAACATTCAAAACTATGAACTAATTTATCAGTTTCTTTTTTCTCACAAGGATTTTTCCCACAATTGCTGGTAGTCCTAATTTGAGCTGGACCTGTAGTTCTTTAAGATAGCATCACACCTTTCATGATGACTTCTCTCCTGTACCAAGCCCCTATTATTATTATTATTATTATTATTATTATTATTATTTGATTGCCTACTCTCCTCTTTTCTTAGATTACTCCCTCATTTTGTAGAGCCTATTTGTAGCTGGCAAAATTCTTCAATGCCTCCCTCAAAATTCCTGGTCACTTGTCCCTGTCGTTCACCTTGTTCCAATTATTCAACCAATTATTAATCTAGGTGCTGCTATAAATGGACTTTTCAGGTGTAATTAAGGATTCAAATCAGTTGACCTTAAGATAGGTGTTATGTAGAGGGCCATCTCCCAACCAGCTGCTCCTCTCCAAGACTGTCCACTCCTGTAGAGGACCATTACCCTATATGGAAACTGGGTGTTGAACTGTCACTTGGCCCCATATTCTTCTTATTAGGAGAAACCTGTCCCCTATTCTGGATATACAGTCAACCTTTTTGTTTCACTTAAGCATGTGCTTCACAAGGCTCCTGGCTGACCTCACCAGTATATGTGGCCCTCACAGGAAGAGGACATTGTCTTTGCCGGTTCAACATAGGAAGATTATCTGGGTAGGCCAAACCTAATCAGAAGAGCCCTTAAAAATCAGAGAATTCCCTTCACCTGGTTGTAGAGGAGGAAGTGAAAGATAAGAAGCATTAGAAGGATTCAAGTCACTGTTTCTGGCTCAGAGTTGGAGGGGATCATGTGTCAAGGAATGTGACAGCTTCTAGGAACAGCCCTTATCTAACCATGAGCAAAGAAGGGGGTCATCAGACCTACAAACTAAAGAAACTGACTTTTGCCAACAGCTTCAATGAGCTTGGAAGTGATTTCTCTCTCAGAGTTTTCAGATAAGAGCCCAGTCTGGCTGGAACCTTGACTTTAGTCTTAGACCCTAATCAAAGAACCTGCTGACCCCAGCCTACCCCAGCTCAGACTTCTCACCTAAAAGACATTTGAGATAATGAACAGAAGTTGTTTTAATTTTCTAAGTTTCTGGTAGTTCATTATGCAACAATATGAAGCCAACACAACATCCTTCATCCATTCCTGGGAAATTATAATGTCTTAAATGCCTAAAATAAACCTGATATCATGTTTAATATTTTAATTTTTATTCGTCAACATTTTGTATTTGAATATCAGAATACATCTAAAATTCACAATTTAAAATGGATTTCTTAGGTAGATATGAGGTGAATACTTTTTAAACATCTTGAACACTGTGATAATGTCTCCACGGTGTTGATTCAACCAAAGATTAAATGCCATCAAACACACTAAAAAATTAAATCTGGAAAAAATTCTATAGCAGCAGCATATAAACACTGTGTTTTAATTTTTTCTATATAAGTAAGTTCAGTCAACACGTGTAAGTAAGTGCCTGTTACGTTCTAGACACCATGCTCTGTGCTGTGTGAACAAGAATGAGTGTGGACTCTAGTGACAGAAATAATTCTCTCTCTCTCCTTCCCTCCCTTCCTCTCTCTCTCTTCCTCCCTCTCTGTCTCCCTCTCCCTCTCTCCCTCTTTCATGTTTGACCAGTGAAACAATCAACTAACTCATTGCTTTAACTCTATGGTGTTAAACAATCAATTCAATATTTTTTCTCTAAGTGAATCACTTTGTTAGTGAAACTTAGTAGTTGTCATGCTGTGGCTTCCATTTTCTTAAATAAATTAATGTAAAACATTTTAATAAATTAATGTAAAACAATCTCAGATAACTTTAAGAAAACGATTGAAAATAAGATTTTGTGTAGCTTAAAGTTGGAAATGGTATTCGATAAACAAATGTGTGAATCTTCTCAGTCTCTCATTACTCTAAATGGAAAAGTTGTAGAACCACTTCTTTACATTCTGCACAATTGCAGATCTGCTCCTTGAATGGTAATGCATGTTTTAAAGTATGAGAGAGCTTGATTATGTAGCCCCAGATATGTAATAGAACAGAAGGCTAATGTTTAGTCTGATTCTGCCCTAAGTAAAATCCATCTGTTTACTACTCAGGCAGCATGAAATTCAGCCTTGTTTGAGTAGAACAAGATGTATACTTGAGGTTATTTTCTGTCCAGTAAGAGAAAGCCATGGGGAAATGTCATAGTAAGACTTTTGTATTTTGTAAGATGGAGTTCCCAGCAAACTCCAAGTGTATACTGTGCCTCAGATTTGGTCAACCTGGAAATGCTACATGATGGTATTCTTGCAACACTAGTCTATAATCATGTACATAGAGATCCTGGAGGCTCTCACACAAAAGCAGCTGATTATTAATTTCATGTAAAAGGAAACAAGATTAATAAAGAGAACTTTATATTAGATGTTAGTTTAAATATCCACAGATTATCTTTTTGGATCATTATTATGAAAGTGTAAAACATAGCTTTGAAAATGTCACTTTGGGAAATATTTTCCTGACATACACATAATTATTTCTGAAAAGGCTGCTATATTCATGTTATATTTTATATTTTCAAAGGATATTTTGATTAGCTTTGATCACCTCTTCAGAATTTCCCAGATACTCTGTACCAAAAGGCATATTCCTTCTGCCTATATGTACTTCTGTATAGTCTAATAATTTTTGAGATCAAGATCAAACAGTTGCTCATTTGTGAAACTTTCTATAACTTCTGTTCTTTCCTCTGTCTGACCCCTGACAGCACTTCACTTAAACTTCTAATAGAGCAGCCATTTCCTTCTACCTTGGTATGTTTTCAGTGGTGTCCATTTTACTCAACTCTGAGAGATCACGAGCTCTTTGAAAGCAGAGGTTATGCACTAGCTATGTCCAGAAGCCTTATATAAGACTCAAAAGGTAGAGACTCCATAAATGTCCTATTGAGTTGAATCTGAAAAAAATAATCTGACTAGATAAAGAACATATAATATATCCAATGGAATATTACTCAGAGATAAAAAATAAATGCAGCCATTTGCAAAACGTTATCTGTGTCATCCATGAATAAGGAATCAACAATTAGTGCTTCTTGATTGAAGACTTTTGCTCCTTAAAATGCCTCTAGATAGAAAAATGGAGGAGGCCAAGAGTATCCCTTTAGTGTCCTAAAAATAACCAAAGCCAAGGGACTCATGGGAATAACAAGAAAAGCTCTTGGACACTTATGGCCAATAATAATAAGCACACAAACAGAAGGTAGACAGGAAGACTTAAAATACCTAGATTTTTTTATCTCTTTGAATTATTGTCTTAAATTGGCATCTTATGTATTTCTTACCAGACTGTTATTCATATTCAACACTATAGTCTGTAAAATGCTTTGCAAAATTCTAAAGTTCCATACAGATGAAGTCTATCATTATTATATTACTTAACCAAAAACTAGCTTTGTCAGTATTTCTCCAACATCTTAACTATCAGTCCCAAGAGATATGACTTACTTGAAAGCATTCTGCTCCTTAAAGTCTCCTATTTCATGAATATAGGGTCCTAAAGAGGTAACTAACAATCTCCTCAGGATACAGACTCTGCAGAAATACCCCTTTGAAATGATGCCAAACATTACAACTGGCTGGGCAATTTAGGATTTTGTGTTCATGTAACAAAGTTTTCAGTACAGTATTTCTTAGTATTTCTCAGAAGTTAAAAGAGTAGTACCCCCAGTTTCAAGAAAACATCATCAAAGTTGTGGGATGCAATTGAACGGATGGATGGATAGTTTGCACCATAACACAAAACAAATCTCTTTTGGAAACAAACAAACAAACGAAAATGTCAGTGTTTTTTTTTTTTAATACTGCCGTTAAAATATGAAATCAAAGCCACTTAAGGTTTTACAAGAGGGATATTTACAAACAAAATGACATATTTAGTCCTCGGAACAGAAATACATGTAAAGTAGCTTATTATTAGAAATGACTTTCAGGACACTTCCTTATAACTTAGAAAACTTACCCATTTGCAAACTAAGCTAAAAAAAAAGTATATCAATAATTGTTTGATTTGTAAGAAGAGTAGCCTACATGGGAAGGGAAGAGAGCTGGGAGAATCTGGTCTTTACACAAGTGTTTATGAGCCGAAGCCTATTCAAATTGCTTTATTATGAAATGAGATCATAACTGAATGTCTACACAAGAGGAGAAAATGGAGCTCTGAACAGCCATTGGCAATACTGAACAGTGCATAGAAGATCAAACAATGATTTTGCCAGTCAGCTATGTTTCTCGTATGCCAAACTTTATGTCAGATTCTAGAGACGCCATTAATGCCTTCTTGAATTTAATTCAAGGAAATGTATCTTTGAAAAAAGATGCATGTTGTATTTTATCAAGCAATGAGAATTATACAACAAAGAGAACCTTATATTCCAGTTATTCCAGGAGTGTCAACTTCATAATTTATCCCATTATCAGATATGTCTCAATTTTTATTCTGCATGTATAACTGATATAACTCAACATTTGTCCTTTTTCACCTTTTAACTGATAAGAAATTCAGAGTGCCCAATTATGGTATTTAATCATTTCATATGACTAATAATATCAAGGTCATTGCTTCCATTTAATTAGTTTTGTTCTACCTTTATTTTCAATCTCTGGGTTGCATTATGTGTATCTTTGAAAGCCACAAGTCATTTTTTGGGACAACAGGGCACCATCATAAATAAATAATTTCCATAATTCTTTGGAAATTTTTCTGAACCCCTTTGTCCTTTGTCCTTGTCTTAGCCTATTTATTAGAGACTCTGTACTTTGATAGAATTCATGATTTGTATTTTAATTTTCATCCTAGAATTTGCTTTCTTAAACTTCAATTCATGATTCCTGGGAGAGCTGTAGAAAAGAGAGAACCTTTGAGTTCACAATGTCATTGTTCTTCTGTTTGATGATTAGTTCTAATCAAAGACGTATCTCCAAAAAGTGACTCATGCCACTGAGATGGGGGTGAACTTATAAGTAGAAAGGCGGTGGTGGGATTTAAAGGTCACTGGGTAGGAAACTTTTGTGCAAATATATTTATTTCACTGCTAGTTTAAATTAACAAACATCCTTTGAAAAAAAATGTAACTGCCCCAGTGAGATGGATCATATTTCTAGCCCAGAGGTCTCCTCTGTATGCCGAAGCCATGGTTATCAGCCTATTTAAAATATTCTTGTGGATATGTCCCAAATTCCTCATGTTTAACATTCTAGTCCACACCAGTGTTATTTTTCACATGTAGTACTGCAGCTACTCTAAACTCTAATTTTTTTCTATATAGCAGCAGGACCGATCTATTCAATTTGCAAATCTAATCATATCCCATTCACAACCTTCTACAAATTAAATAATTTTACATCATTCTTTGGCTAAAAGAAAAAAAAGACTCTTTATTATGACCTATAAATACCTAAATCCTGTGGTTTCCACTTTTACTTTAGCTTCATTTTCAGTTATGCTCCTCCATAGCTAGTTCCTCTAGCTATGCTGGCCTTCTCTCACTGTTATTTTTCTGAAACACTCTTCCCCTCCTCTTCGTATTTGTTCTTTAGATATCAGCTCAATAATCACATTCTCAGAAGTTCACTTTCTCTGAGTTCCAAGACTAGGTCATATCTTCTCGTGACATTAGGTCCTTCTTTTTGTAATTACTTTATTGATACCTTTCTTTCTCTACTAGATTTTAAGTCATAATGTTGGTAGCTGTGTCTATTTTTGTTCACTGTTGTATCTCCATTGCCAAGTCCACATTTGGTATGGAAGAGACATTGAATATACCATTTGATGGATGAATGAGTGAGGGATAATAGAAAGATGTCCACCATTCATTTTGTAATGAGATTTAATGCAATCTTATTGCTTTCTTTCCAAAATCTAGCTCCAAAAACAATTGACACTGAGATGAAGGGGGAGAACATGCTTTAGAATTATAGGCTTAATCAGGAGATTTAGGCGAAACATTTTGGTAGTCAAGAAGGGGCTTTAGATAATTCTAGGACAATCTGATAGGTGCTAGATAACTTGGAGGTAGGGAAATCCGAAATCACATTCCCCCTTTTTACAACTGCCTGGAGACGTGGCTGCTCAATTGAGGCTGGCAGTGTAACTGTGTCCTTCAGTAGCCATATGGAATGTTGAAACTATTGAATAATTTGCAGCAGTTTTCTGTACAAGTTATTAGTCCCAGTTGTCAGTGGACAAGGAAAGAACCTTAAAATACAATTTTAGAAATGAGAATTCTAGAAACTGAAAGTGTTTTATGAATGTGGATAGAGTCTGGCTGAAGCTCTAAGACAGTGTAACTTTTAATTCTTCTTGAAGAGAAATTGTCATTTTCTACAGTTTAAATGTGTGGGGATTAAAATATGCTGTGTCATTGATGGTTAAAGTAATATTCTCAGGAAGCCATCGGGGAATTAATAGTTAAAGATCAAACAGACTAAAGCCAAACCCCTGACTCACTGGGTACTCCTCTTGAAGGTTGTCGAGGTAGGAATGAATTTTGAAAGCCAAAACGAGACTACATAGGCTATCTTAATAGAATGGGAAGGAAATTCTTTGAATAATAGGATCTTTCCAAAATTCATTTCTTAATGGTGATTTTTTTCATTCTTTTACAGTATTTTGTTTTAATCTATAATCAGGTAGCCATCATCATTAACTGTTACTATCATGTCATTAAGTAGGAATTGTGAAGAATTGGATGATCTTAGAATCAAATGCAAATATGCATACTAATATTAATTTAATTATATTATGGTTTTCCTTGAGGTAGTAGCATTTAGTCTCTTAATTAAGAGAAAAAAACTAACTTAAAACATTCAAGTATTCTGGGACTTTTTGAAGACTGTGGTTTCTAAAGGTTGGTTATATTGATAAAAGAACTTGGTTACACATTTCCAGTTGACTTTGTAGGAATCTTGCAAAAGAGTAGAAGATTCTAATTAAAATGGAGATATTAATTTGAGGTGTAATTATGAAAATTGCTCTTATTAAAACATTATTATACTTAATACTGCACCTTTGCAAAGTATGGTTTTAAATGTTGAAGTGGAAAGAATTGCTTTTTATCATTTGAAATATTTATTTTTCATTTATTCCTTTACACTGAAATAAATACAGCAATTAGATGACACTTGAAGCTATAACATGATAAAAATATTTTCTGTCTTTAATTTCATACTGAAGCTTAGATGGTTTTCAGTTTTTTAAGCAGTATTTTCCCTTCCAACATTTGTACAAATGTCTAAGTAGAAAGTAGTAGAGGAGAATATCTTTGAGAATTATTATTATCCAGAGTGAGTTTTGAGACATGGCTAGTAACATAAATGAATATTAGTTTTAAGATATCTATCTGGTCATGGTAAGGCGGGAGAACACCCTCTGAGTATCCCTCCCTCCCCCCGCCACACACATACAATTAATAAAATTATTTTCAAAATAGAGATTGCTAAAGTTTAGAATCAAGGACTATATCTATTCCAACTTTGAATCTTATGTTGACTAATTTTACCTTTATTTTAGCTGGAAGGATGTAATTTAGCAGATTCTTTCTAAATACCAAATATGCCAGAATGAGGTGCTGACATGGCATGCTCTGGATAGCCAGAGTGAAACAAAGGGTCTCTAATACCTTAGGCCAGGATAATAGAACCAGGATACATTTACCTAAGTCGAAGTGAAAACAGGCATAATCATAACCTTCTAACAGGACTCTATAGGGACAGTGCTTTTCCTCAAGAGTTGCTTCATCATATACATTACAAACATTTCAGGCCCATGGGAAAGATTTGTAGTTAACTGCTTTCTCACACTAAATTTGATTAACAGTTTCTTACTCCTCTTCACACCCCTACTTCCCTGTAGTTATAACATCTTGCTTCCTTAGTGAAGACAATTGGCTTATTTTTGTACTCTCAGTATCATAATATATGTGCCAAGATTAGCAAATGTAAAGTCTGCTGTAGATTTTCACCCCCAGACATGTGGTAAGTATTGATAATTAAGCATAGCACCCCTCCCACTGACCATTGTGCCAGAATTGTTCTTCATACAGCACCCAAGGCAGCTACTATCCATGCACATGACTTACTTCATGAGATGGAACCTCTTACTACTGTGGATCTATATCAGTGCTTCCAAATCTCTCTGACTCTATAAAGTATGTATGTAGCTAATGAAACATGTGTATGGCACCAGGTCACTAACGGAAAAGGCTACTCATGACTGCAGATAATGGCTGTACAAGTTAGAAGCCTCCCAGAGAGCTTATGAGATGAAATAACTCAGAACCCATTTGGGAAGCTCAGATTAAGGTTTTTGTGGTCTATCAAAAAGGTAAGAATAATGATGGCAGGGGCTAGATATGATATCCAGTACAATTTCTTTATTCTATATTTGCTGTGAGTTTTATTAGCTGTCAAGCTGTCATGAATAGTTAAAACAAAGTACACAGCATCACTAAAAATCATTTTTTCCCAAGCCATGGACTAGATGAAGAGATCTTTGGAGTCAACTAAATCTGGTATAGATATATGGAAAAGCAGCTCTCTTTTCAAACAATGTGTGTGTCTTTCAGATACCTGCAGTTTTTCTATTAGCATATATTCTTTTCTACTCTAGCGCTAACGGTCCCATTATTTTGGATATATGTGACTGTAGATTGAAATTGGCTAGTTGGATCCATCGTCTTAAATGTGGTAATCATATATGAATCATATATGAGTTTATAGCAGTATCTACATAGGAAAAGTGTCCTTTTTAGTTTCCACTTTCAGATTTTATGTACACTATGTGCTTTATTAACTATGGTGTTTTTCTTTGAAATCAGTGATTTGACTCTGATACCCAAATTGGTTCAGAATTCTCAGTACAGGGTAGTTCAGAGAACAGCCTGGGGAAATTGAAAGCATTGTAAAAATACCACTAAATTAGCATGACAGTGAAACAACTAGGTGCCCCTAAATGTAGGGTTAAAAATGCCTGATCGAGATGTCCTAGATCTGGATTTAAGAGCAGGCTTAAATAGCCTTATGCATTCCAGACTGTTACAGAAAAAGTAGCCAAGATCTCTTGTGCCCTTAATGGTTGAGCTAAATGGCTAAATGGTGAACCAAAATTAGTCTGGGACTGGAAAAAAAAAGCCATCAAATGCAGAAATCTCATGGTTTTAGGTCATGGCTGGGGCATAAACATCTTCTCCAAGTGTCTGTGCAAAGGACAAAATATTGCAGGGAGGTGCAGTCATATTTTAATATGCACCTTCACAAGGTAGGACCAAAGATGCCACCCCAAACTGGAGACTAGCAAAATTTCAGAGGACAGCCTGTAGCTCATTCGACCTTTCTTAATGCCACTGGATATGTCAGCTAGATACGAACTTTGAAATAAGGAGAATATGACAGGTCCACTGAGAGCAAGAAAAAGCATTCTGATTGAGGATTAGATGTTAGATTAAGTCCAAAGTGTCAGGTCTACTGAAACAGAGTCTCAGACAAAAACAAAACAAAACACCTTCAACTTGAATAAAACAGAGATACCTTAAGAAAAAAAAAAGTTGATTCAGTTGTAATTCACATACATTCAAATTTATTCATGTTAAGTGTACAATTTTTAGTAAATTTACAGGACTGTGAACCTTTATTGTACTGATGATAAAGGGTGGGATGATGGCAAAGATTTTGACAATTAAAAAGTAATTAAAAATAAAATTTTAAGTTAAAAGTAACTCAGTATTGGAACATTTTTATTGCTTTGTTTTGTATGTAATATATGTAGTAATATATAGTTATATATGCATATATGTTTGTATGTATATAGGTAAGTACATATATGCTTTTATGTATATGTAGTTACACATATATGCACACATTAAATGTATATATAAATGTCATGATGCTCTTCTATAAGAACAGTATTTGTTATTCGTTATTTTATGAATTATTCTTTTAATGCTCTTCATATTGGAAAGTATTGAGAACACAAATATAGAATGGAATAAAATTGTCTTTTTCTTTAAGGATTTTAATGTAGTGTGGGAGAGGCAGTCACGAAACCCAGTAATGACAGTACACTATCATAAGCACTATGATAGTTAGTTTTATGCCTTAGAATAATCTTCTCTCATTCTCCCTACAACCCTGTAAGATGAAGCAGGCAGTATTAATTGCATAGATGAAGACTGTGTAGACCACAGCAGTTATGGTAACAAACATAGTGAGAGGAAAACCAGAAATTAGATCATTTTAGATATATTTTTTTTGATCTTTAAAAAAATACTTTTTTTTTGGTATTAAGAGGATAGTAGATCCTCTCCACGAAAATGTAATTTGGCATTCTATTAGTTATATGGTGACAGGCTTTTTTATTCTTTTTGTAGAATTTGTCATTATTCTTTGCCCTATAAAAATTTCTTAAATACTCTGTGCCAAATTCTGTGCCAGCAGCCTTCAGGACTGTATCCATTGCCATTCTTCATTGAGTGGTATTACAGTGGAATAATGGGAAAATTTGGCCTCCTTCCTGATTAGATATGTAATTAAGAAATTGTTCAACCTATTATAAGAAAATGTGGGTAAATGCAAAAAAAAAAAAAAGACTTAAAATTAGATAAGCTTGTGTTCAGATTCCAGCTTGGCCATATTCTACTTTTGTAAAGTTCAGCAATTTGCTTTGTCTCTCTGTTTTCTTATCTTTGCAATGGGGATGATAATACCAATCGAACAGTGTTGAAATTAAATGTGTTATGAAATGAATGTACCCTATATAGTACCTGCATCGTATGAAGTTTCTTTCGATTCTTTTAAATTAATATGTTAGTACACTTAAATCACCTGCATATATTACCAAACCCTCTCAGTGCTACATTTTGCCTTGATTTAAAAAAAAAAACTAATATAGTTTCTGTCTTCAGATATCTTAGATTGAATCAATTAGACTGAAGAAACTATAAATAAATATGGAATAGGAAACAAGTGGGCAAGTTACACAAGCTACTTAGATCTCAACTTCTTTTCATAATATGGGTTAAAATGACCTGTTGCCAGGTATAAGGGGAATAGTTTACCATATTGTTTTATTTTCTGTGATCTGGACTGAGAAGTAGGCACTGAGATCAAAGAATCAAAACACCAGCTGTTATCACAGAATTAGCCAGCCTGAGGTACAACACAGTTCCTACTCCTTGTGGACAAGTCTGACCTTGGCCCAGAGGTGGAGGTTAGTTAGTGGGAACTGCCACCCGTCTGCTTGGAGGATCCTAGTTGTCACACAGCATGGTGACAGCTGCAGGTGGAGAGCACAAGTGAACATCAACATTTCATTCATTCTCCCCTTCCCTGGGGAAGCTCGTACCAATGAGTGTCAGGGTCAGTTTCTTGTCAACTAACAGATCAAATACATGTATCACTCCTCCCCACGTGGAGAGAAACTTACAAGAGGTAGAAGGTGAGCAATGATTTTTACTTACAGCTGGCTGTCAGGTGTGCAAGAAGAGGGGGAAATTTTTATTCTCCAAATATTGGGTGGGCGTGTGATGAGAATTAAATGAGGATGTGTATAATTCACTGAGTACATTTCTGCCCACACAATTCCTGCACAGTCAAAGTCTCTTATTTCTAAGGAAGAGGATGTTGTGGACAATAGTAATTGTGAAGGCTTCAGAGAGCTGGTTCTATGGACTGATGAGGTAAACCATGACAAAAATGTCAAAATATGTAACCTCTCTGCATCTCTGAGCTAACCTAGGAACTTCTGGGGTCAGTTTCCAACTCTGTAATCCAGAGGTAACATTGTATGGACTCACCTGACAGTGACTGGACTAACTGTACCCCTCACAAGAGCAGGTGACTGTACCCCTCCCCACCTCCCACCCAAACACCTCATGGTTTCCTGTCCACAGTCTGGCTCTTGAGTAGGACCTAATCCATGACTAAATGATCAGAACTGCTTTTGATCATCTATGTATATCTTCTGAGCATCTATTTTATTCCCACTTTCTATTACTTCCTTGAAATCCTTTGATTCTTAAGTAGAATAGCAGAAGGCTAGAAAGTGAAACTCTTTGCCTATTCCTGCCCATTTTTAACCACAAGTTACAAAGGTGGGGGACAGCTGTCTGGAACAGGGAATCTCATTGCTGTTTCTAACTAGAAAGCAGAGATCAGAGCTGAGTCTCAGCTAGGAGATGGTTCTCAGTCTCTGGCTCGCTCAGCCTTTCAAGGTCTGCCTTACATCATGCCTTCCCAGACTACTAACAGAAGGGGAAGCTAAGGCCATTTGCTGTTCTTGTTTGTTTTATTTTCAATAGAGTAAAAAAAAATAAAACAGGAATGAGCAGAAAATAATGGTACTGCTGAATGCACAGAACACAGTTGTCCCAAAGGTCCTGAGTGTCAGGAACAGGGCCTGATCAGGTCTTGCCACATGAGTATTGTTGATCTTCTCTGGGTCTCAGGATTCTGAGGGCAAATGTAGATTGTGTCCACCTCTGAGTGTTGGCTGCCTTGATCAGAGGCAATGTAGGCATCTCAAAGAGTTTTCAGTTTCTATATTGGCAAATGCTGAAAACTCAGCCTTTAAAGTACAGATATTACTAGTACCCTGACTGTTTCTGCTCTTAATTGCTAATTATACAATCTGTGTAAATGCTAGAGATGTGACTCTCAGTTCTGCAAATGTCTTTGCAGCTGCCTATACATTCAAATTAAAGCCCGGTGCAGCTGCCATAGGAGGCAGTTTTGTGTAATTCCCTGGAAGGACAAATTCCATTTTGCTAGTTGCCTGGAAGTCTCCCCATTCGCTGCTCAAAAGTCCATTAGTTTTTGGTTGCTGGCTTCCTGGACAGTCTGCCTCCTCATTCTGCGTGAAGGGAGAAATTGCCATTTTGCTGTTCCTTGCTCACTTAAATGTGAGTTATACAAGATATTTAAAATTTCTTCTCTCTTAGGAAATGTTTTAAAATATCTAACTCCTTTCTCTTGGCATCCATCCATGAAAGTATATTTAGCTCTTCGTAATTCATTGCCCATGCAGATGATATATTTTTTTTTTTTTACTTACAGCATGTCATTTCATTGAGGGCAAATCTACCTTTAGACCTCTGATATATTTATGTTATCAAAATTAGGACTTTGTAATACCTCAAATAACCCAAATGTCAGTGGGAGTTACCAAGACTTAGGGTACATGGCAAATTGATTTGACCCTTGTGACACATCTTGTGGTGTCCAACACCCTTTCCAAGATTTTTGCCAGTTCATGGAGAACTGACCTTCTCATGAGCATCATTGATATTGGGACTCTGCCACTGTGAGTCCTGTCTCTGTTCCCCCACAGTATCAACTCAAATGTGAAACAGAGCTTCTATATTGGTTTCCGTCAAACATGGCACACGCCCTTTGAAGACATAATAGACTTTATTCAAAATTTGAGAATCACAGAGATACGGAGGAGGAATTTGCATTTTCAACATGCCGAAAATTTCAGTTCCAATATTAGATAACCTATTCTAAAAATGTGTACCAGCCACCCATCTCTAGAGTATTCCTGCAGATACGTTCAACCAAAATTGTCTCTAACCTCACACCATCATGCCATACTAGCTTGCCTTCTCCTCTCTCCCTGCTCCTACTTTTCCTCACACCCTTCATCCAGAACTTCACTGAGAACTCCAAATTCTTCACCTTCTGTTATGCAAATTTATTTGGCTATCTTCAGCCTCGATTCTCAAGTCTTCATATCCAAAATCCATAAAAATACTCAGAAGTATAAAATGTATTTCTCTTTGACAGGAGCTATCTTCCTGGGAGGAAATTTGTAGGTATAAAGAATTATTATTTTTTGTGCAGTTACACTTGCATCAACTGTTTGTCGTGACTCCCATTTATTTATTTAAAAATATTTATTTAATGCCTACTACATAGCAAGTTTCAAGTAAGCACTTGGATCTGGGATAAATTTGCACCTGTAATATAATGCAGTATAACATAGTAGAAGAAAGACTTGGAAACAAAGGAACTCAATTCTGGTTCTGACTCATTTATCCCTCCACTTATTCATTCTAAAAAATGATTATTGTAACTTCCTCTGGATCAGCAATATATTAGGTACAGGGGATACTGATATTATTTAGATTCCTGCTCTCCAGTTTAGTGGGAGAGATAGCCATGTGGGCAAAACTTGTAATATAGTATATACTTATAAGAATAAATATAAAAGTTGAAAGTGACTTGCTCGCATTTACAGGCTTGGAAGCACTCAAGCAACTTATTAGGTTTTAGGTATAAATAAAATGTGGTGAGAACAGAGGCAAAGATATGGAATCATGGACAGCATTCCCCTAGAGAGAGCATTTAAAAACAGACTTGGTGGAGAAATGTGACTTCGGTGACAGATCAACCAGAGAATGATGTCCCAGTAAGTTTTAGGATATAAGTTGTAAGAGAATGAATGATGGTGGATAAGTTGGGAAAAGATGATAGTGCTAGGTCTACTGTATTGGGAGGGGTTGTCTGTCTGCTTTAACATAAAAGCATCCAACTCCCAATAACTTTCTTAGTAAAGTTTTTTTTCTCACTCATTTTCAAGTCCAGCATGAGTAGGGGTGAGGATTCTTTAGGTAGACATTCAGAGATCCAGAATATTCCACGGAGGCACTGCTACCTCCTTCCCAGGAGCTGGAGGCCAAGAGAAAGCTTGGAGGATTGTGTAGGAGGCATTAACGGACATAGGAAGTGGCACGCATCACTTCTAGCTGTATTCTACTAGCCAGAACTCAGTCATATGGCCCTATCTAACTCTAGGAAAGGTTGGGAAATATGTTTAGCCTCCAAGAGATAAACATAAGGAGCACCTAATATTATCTTTGCCACATTTCCTCATTTCTGTGATGTTAGCTATGTTAAACTCTCTAAACTTCTGTCTCATCATCTGTAGAACAAGGATAAGCAAAGATGTGTCCCAGTGTTGTGAGAATAATAGCATTGTCTAGGAAAGTCCTTTTAGAATACTTATCATGCGTTAGGTGATTATTATTATTATATAAGGGCAGCTAAAGAACAAAATGATGTTTTCAGCAGTATTTCTGAAGAAATTCAAAGTTGTACTTTATACCACGGATCTCCAACCCCTAGGCCATGGGCTGGTACTGGTCCATGGCCACACAGAGGAGGTGAGTGACAAGAACGTGAGTAAAATTCATCTGTATTTGCACCCACTTCCCAGTGCTAGCATCACCGCCTCAGCTCCACCTCAGATCATCAGGCATTATATTCTCATAGGAGCGCCAGTCCCTGGTGCCAAAAAGGTTGGGAACTGCTGCTTTTATATAACTGCTCATTGAACAGTAAATGAAAGTTGGAAGAGTAGCCCCAATATACTGTAGGAAGCTCAGCCAATGAAGTCCACATGTGTCTTGGATAGTGGAGAGAAATGAAGGATAACATTGGCCGACAGCCTTTCTCAATCATGAACATTTTCTGCCCAGCTTTTGGAAGGGGAGGATGTAACTATGATTTTTGTAATTTTATTGTAGTTTTATGATTATAACCATTTTTTTTCCTTTTGCTGTCCTTAAAATCTCATTCTCATTTTTTTTAATTTGTTAGTTTCTACTGATTTTTATAGGTAAGAGACTTGAACATAGTAAAAAGCAAAAGGGAAAAAGCCAAAAGAGAGCCAGAAACTAAAATTGTTTTTAAAAAGGAAATACGAAGAAGCTCTTAACAGATGCAAAAGATTATGGGGTTGATAACACACACAGAGATGTCTCGTCCTCCCAGACTGGAGGGAAGAGAGATGTAGGTCAACATACAGGGGAATGCTGAGATGATAGGAAGCATTTGTTGTCAGGTGAAGAGGAAATGAGATTAGAAATGAATGCTAGATGAATTGGAATTTCTCAAAGAAGTTTTTTTTAAAAAAAAAACCTTATGTAATAATAATAATCCCCTAACACATGACAGGTGTTCATTTTCATTTTTATGTCCATGAAAATGCCTCAGTCAAGTAATGTGTAACTTGTAGATAAAGAGCTCGCTTGCTTGAGAACCCTAGGAACAGATTTCAAAAGAAGCTAACTTGGTACCCAGACTTTTCAGTGCTGGATGACTGACTGCAAAATCCTCCCCTAGAGGAAGCAAAGCAGACCTTCACTCAACCAGCTCCAAGATGTTTATCAGAGTGTGCTCTGGAGGACTGTTCAGGTTCATCGTGCTGACTCCCACCAAAAAGAACTCCTTCCCCCGTCCTTGTTAATCCCTTTGTTGCTATCACCTCCCCTCCAGGGGGCAGGAGAAACAAGCCAATGCCCAGAGACAAGATTGTTGCCCTAGAGACATTCCCCCTCCCCTCTAGGATGTGGGTTGGGAATGTCTCTCTTGTCCCTTATTCAGCCCTCTCCCTGTAATAATCCCTGCTTGCACCAAGGCGCCAAGATGGTCTTTGTGATAGTACTCCACCATCTTCTCAGGGTGCTGGCTCTTGAATAAACCTACTTTCCAGCAGGACAAGTGATAACAAATGTTGGAGAGGATGTGGAGAAAAAGGAACCCTCATACACTGCTGGTGGGACTGCAAATTGGTACAGCCACTATGGAAAACAGTATGGAGGTTCCTAAAAAAAAACCTAAGAATTGATCTACCATATGATCCAGCAATCCCTCTACTGGGTACCCTAAAGAGTTGAAAACCCATATGTGACAAGATATTAGCACACCAATGTTCATAGCAGCATTATTCACAGTGACCAGGACATGGAAGCAATTGAAGTGTCCTATGATGGATGATTGGCTAAAGAAGCTGTGGTACATATATACAATGAATTATTACTCAGCCATAAGAAGAGATAAAATACCGCCATTTGTGACAACATTGGACCTCAAGATAATCATGCTAAGCGAAATAAGCCATCCTGAAAAAGTTGAACATCACAATCACTTATATATGGGATATATAAACCTAAAAACAACAAATGAGCAGGACAAACAGAGACTCACGGACATGAAAAATAGACCAGTGGTTACCAGAGGGGGAGGGGTGGAGAATGGAAGTAGACAGAGTAAAGGGGGTCAAATATGTGGTGACAGAAAGAAATCTAACTATGGAAGATAAACACACAGTGTAAATAGACAATAGATAGATAGATAGATAGATAGATAGATAGATAGATAGATAGATGCCTTGCTGTTAAAGTGTACAGCTGAAACATTGGATTTTATTAACCGATGTCACCATAAAAATAAATAAATAAATAAAAATAAAGCCTGCTTTCCTCTCTCCATCTCTTGTCTCTTGGTTATTGGCAGCAAGCAGCCAATCCTGAGTTCAGTAACAAGAAGACAGTTCAAAAGTGGGCTTTCTGAGAAAAACCAGGAGACAGTGGCAATGCCAAGGGAGGGCATGAGCAGGCTATATTTCCCACTCCCCAACAAATACATGTACTTAAGCAGAAACAGTCAACACCACTTCAGATGTATCCACATTCTCCTGCCTGACTTTCCATCAGATTTTGAGCCTTGAGTATTCCCTGTACCAAAACTTTGTAGCACCACTGTGAAGGGCACTGCTTGAAGGGACAGACATGTAATCCACCTCCAAACCCAGGAGTCTGACTTGTAAATAAATTGAAGTTAAATGTGTATTTGTTTTCTTTCTTTCTTATCAGAGCCTATGTTTACCTTTGACTAGTGAACAGTTCTATTAAAATTGACGTTTTCTCAGTTCAAGTGCATTGGCAGAAATGGAAGTAATAGAGGGAATTTACTCAACGTGGGGTTCACTGAAACTATGCTGACTATTTACTTTCTGGTGTCAATAATGGATGGATCAGTTTCATTTTTGTTAACGTTTAGTATTTCTTGTTATTAGTAAGAAAGTATTGCAACCCCAAATAAATCAAGATTGAATGCACAATTTCTTTGCAAACAATGAAATTGTTATTTTATAAGTTATTAAACTTTTGAAGTCAATACAATTTTGTCAGGATTACTTACCATTGATTAGGAAGCAACCTAATGAATCATTTTAAAGAACGCTTTTTATTTTTAGCTCTAACAAGAGTGCTTGACAGCAGCAAGCTGAATTAGTGTGTTGAACTGCCTCGGCTATGTGAATTTATGTTAAATGCTCTGTTTCAATGTTTTAATATCGGCTGTTAATAAAGAAAATTATAAATCTGTATACATTCTAGTTGGCCTCTGAATATTTTAAGTTTATGAGTCGGGAAACATCTTCAGGTTAAAGATGTATTGGGATTTCATCAGTGTCCCTTGAGTATTAAAAATTCACCTGCTGGAGCATGATGCAGGTAGGCTGGTTTAAAAGACATAAAAATCTGTATTATACAGGCCAACATACCTGCTTCTCGGGTCAAATCTCTATCTAGATCATCCTTATATTCCTTGTCCATATGTTTGAAATAAGTTTTCTACAGCCTTTTATCCTGAAGATACTGGTTGTTTTTATTTCATTCAAACATGAATAGTTTCCACTTGTGTACTTTCTCAGAATTTCTCAAGAATTCTCAGATTGTCACTTTCCATTTATTATAGAATGCACTACTTTCTAACTTGTAGATAGGCATCTGTCTGCAGTACCAGCGTCACCCTCTGTGAGCAACCTTTGTTTTTAGGTATTATATCTTATTCACTTATGTACCTATGTGCCTTTGCACATTTTTCAACTCTCAATAAATGGCTTTGAATGGAATGCCCAAGCTAATTACATGCAGTATCTGTTATAATCTGTATTATGTTTCTCTACTTTCTGAGGTGAATGATGCAAATTGGGGGACTGAGAAGGTATTTTCTTACTTGTACTCAGGAGGAGACCATTATTTTTTTAAAAGAACTTGCTGAGTTGCAGGATGTATAGAAACATAAGATTGCAGTACAGGGAATATGCTATGACTATCAACTCTCTCAGACATAGGGGGAGAGTGAAAGAGGAAAAATATGTTGTTTGCAAACACATCTTCTCCACTGATGTCACCTTACCTTACTATCAGCTGATATTAGTAATAGCAAAAGTACATGTACTGTGAAGCTCATTAAGAGCTATTCAGTTTCACAGCCAGAGGGAAGGGATTTGAGGGCTGGGAGAATGAAGTGAAGGGGTAAAGAAGTACAAATTAGTAGTTGATAGAGGGTCACAGGGATGGGGAACACAGTATAGGGAATGCAGTCAGCATTAATATATTGGCTAGGTGTATACTTGAAACTAATTTAAATTTTTAAAAAATAAGTAAAAAAAAGTGCTATTTACTTTCACTTGGCCATGCCAAAACCCTATATAGTACATGTTTTGTATTATTTTTCTTAAACAGGGCCTCTCCAAATGTGCAAGTTTTGCATGCTACAAAACTTGAATTCACTCCTGGTGAGTAGCCCTGTTTTATAGATGAGAAAGTCTAACAGGTTATGACAAATCTAGAATTCCAGAGTAATACAGTAAAAGAAAATGGAAACAAAACACTGATCTAAGGCTTCTTAATTTCCAGAAGAGAGAATGAATCTATCTCAAATTATTTGGCTCAGAGTCAGATTTAATCTGAAAGCATGTCATGTTCCAGCTGTTTACCACTGGGACAATGTAGTCTGTTTATTTGGAGAATATATTTTGAGACATTAAGAGGTTGCTTTTAGCTGTAAAAATTATTTTAAAGTGATATGAACAAAATGATTATAAAAATATTAAAATGTCTTTCTATGGCTTTTAATGAAATGTGCTTTATTCTTTTCCTACACATGCGAAATGCAGACATGAAATCTTCCTGGGTACCTTGTAAATTTGATTGTTATATTTTCATATGTATGAATATTTTTTAAAGAAAATAAGGTCAATTCAACTGCAGCAAACCACTGCACCCAAAAAATCTTGTTTGAATTTTGATGATTTAATTTTCTGTAGACCGTTTGGATTCCACTTTTGATTTTCCAACTTAGATTTTGAAGATAATTCAGAAAATATTTTTTTTAACAAAGTGAAAATTCACCATCTCTATTTTAAAAGACAAACTGGAGGGTAGATGTATGGTCAAAAATTTACAAGAAAAAAAACTTCAGAGTTAATAATTACTAGTTGTTATTCCATGTAATATAGTAATTCACTGCTTAATGGTCATTAACATGCTACTAGATTTAACAAAAATTAACTTTTTCCCTATTTTCTGACATATTCTTTCTTAAAGAGGAAGGGTGGTGATCTGAGTAATGAAAAAAAAACAAAACATAGATGGTTTATTGTCATTAAATTTCTAAAATGATAGTGGGTGTAGCTAAGTGTGCCTTATACAAGGAGACAGAAAACCTGCAGTCAAAGTCACATTAAGAACCCTCAGTATCCTTGAACAAGTCATGTTGTTTTTCTGACTTTTCATTTCTTTATCTATAAGTATAACTATATATTTTCCCTATCCTGCTTGTCTTCAAAGCTTTTGTTAATATCAAATTAATAGTGGAAATAAATGGCACGTGCAAATGTGAATTAATATTGATGTGGCTGACGATTCAAGAAAAATGTTTAACACTGTGTAATAATGCAAATTTTGGACATTTGGGGCAATTGTTTTCTAATATTAAAATTGTAAGACGTACCTGTGCTATAGTTCATATATTAAACATATGCCAGTTTATGCAACCAACATTTATTTAGCACTTGCTGTGGGTCAGGCACTATGGTAAACATTAGGGATTCCATGAGCCACCTACATCAATCATTCTCACCTTTAAATGGAATGATAACTAGGGAAGATCAAGTGTAAATTGAATATTATTTATTTTACAAGAGAAGACTATGAACACATGCCCATCATTTTTATTTCATAGCAATTATCCAGTAATTTTTTATAAGTCTTTATTTTGTGTACAGGTGTTTGGACTCATCTAAGTGAGCCACAGGCCATGTTTCAAGGGAGTTTTATAACCACTGAATAGAATATATTAATTGGAAAAAAAAGTAATTTTATTAAAAATGTTTTGATTGAAAATGGATTGTGAGCTAGCAAAGACTATATATGCATCAAATACCTAGAGAAGTTCTAGTAAAAATAGTACTTCAGTATATATTCAATTTTTATTTTAAAAAGGAAATTGGTTTGTGTAATGTAGTACTTAGACCGTGTTATTTTTGCCATAAGTGCTTAAGCCTTTATATATTTTCCTCCAAAAAAGCTTTTATAACATCCTTTACACAACACCCATTTTAATCATATGTAGCCATCTCCAAACAATGTGTCTAAATGACTTTATTTATTCTCTAATAATTGTGTCTGTTTTCTGGTTTCTAGGGATGTGCATAACTAGTTTTTTATGGAAGTGAATACAGGGCCCAGAAGTCCATGGCACTTCTATTTAGTAAAGGCAGTAAATAACATGAGGGAAAATGGAAGGAAAGGAGGGAGAGAGGGAGAGATGGAGGAAGGAGGGAGGGAAGAACTACAAATGTGTGCATAGAGGTCCATGAAATGATAGAAATTTAAGCAGTGCTCCCTGTTTCAACCTTTTATGCTAGCCCAAAGTGATATTAGTGTGAATTCCGAGAACTTCATATCTAAAAAATCGCCTTTGTAGATTGCTAAATCCTGCCAAGAGGAGAGTGGGTTAATAATTTATAATCCATAACCAGGACAAGCCTTTTCTGTTTATAAATTATTTAATGCTGTTTGCCTTGTTTGCCTGTTTATTTAATCAATTTAATTCTCATATAGTTCTACTTAAAACTTACCCAGCTAAGCTGACACTTCTTTAGGTTGAATTGAAGGAGATGAGTTTTAGTGAGATACTTTCATTCATTCAACATATATATATATATATATATATATATATATATATATATATATATATATTTTATCATCTGTAATCCTGGTTGCTAAATATACAGGAGAGGAACAAAATAGAAGACCTCTTTGATATGATATTTGAGTAGATATTTGAAGGAAGTGAGGAACTGACACATGGAAATATGAGGTAAGAGTGTTCCAGGCAGAGGGAACAGAAATAATTAAGGCCCAAAGATGAGAGTGTACTTGGAATATTGAGGATGAGGATGGAGGCCAATCTGGCTGGAGCAGTATGATAGTTGCAGAGGTAATGAAAAATGTATCAAATATTACTCAGAGGATTTTGCCCTAAGTAAGTGGAAAACGAAGTTGTCACTTACTGAGATATGTAAGATTTTAGGAGGAGCAATTTTCTGGCCTGTTGGGGGAGCAAGATGGGAAGGATGCAGATTAGAAATTGCCAGCACTCATGTTAAGATTCAGATGTCTGAAATTTTATTTTGTAGTCTCTTAACCTTAATACAAGTCCCATGATATTGAATAGTAACTTTCTATTAATCTTAAGAAGCCTACAATCATTAATGCTTTATAATAATATTAAATATTTACTCAGAAGTATTTTTGGACCAAATTATTTATTGTTTTTGTTTTTCTGCTTTTCACATGGAACTTTAAAAATGCATTCTTTAACCTTGCCAGTAATAATAGGAACTCTAAATTTTGAAATGGTAGAAAACATTCAAACTTCATTAATGTTTGTGATATTCTTTTTAGTCACTGTATTTATCTTTGTAATTTTAATTCCATAAAGTATCTTGGGAATTTCTATAAATATGTAGAAAGAAAAATAATAATGTGAAGTAATCCTACAATACAGAGGTGACCATTCTTTTCTATTTTTTTCTGATCGCTAGATAATTCATTCACAACTCACACTCATTTGTTGTGCAGTTATTATATGCATGTGTATATGTGTGTGTGTGTGTGTGTGTGTGTGTGTGTTTAGAAACTAGACTAAATGCTTTATATAGATAGGCTCATTTAAATCATAACGCTTTATTAGTCAGATTTTTACTTGGAAAAAAACTAGATCAAACATTAAAAAACTAATTTATTACAGTGTATTAGCTTTAAGATTCCCTTGAAATTCTTGAGAATCAAGCTGTAGTGCTGTACAGACAGGGCAACACTTAAAATTATAGCACATATTTGGTCCAGTGGAAATAGCACCATTGCCCATGATAATCACAGACATCTTACATTGCCCCATCTCTTAGCATGGAACACTGGAACATTTAGATTTTCTTTCTGAGGAGACCAGTTGATGGGAATTTTTCTCAAATAGAGGAAGTATATCAAAAGTTCTGGGCAACCAGAATACTAACAGCCTTCTAGAATAGGTGATCCAATGCCAACATATTAATTTTCCACGTATTGAAATCCCTAAATAGCAACAACACAAGTGATAGAGACTAACATAATAAATAAAATTAGCCCTCGACAAGCAAACGAGTGGAAAGGAAAAGCCTGATTCATTGTCTCTCCAAGAAGTTGATCTAAATACTCACTTCTTATGTTTGCACTACAGCTCTGTGATCTCCAGGTGATTTTTATTCCTCCTCTAATTCAATCACAATCTGTCTCAGTGGACTAAATTGTGAAGGTTGACACCAACAAGTCACACTTTTGGAAATAGTAAAGAAAAGGGGAAGGATAACAACAACCAAAAATAGTTGGTCTACCCAAGCACACACAAGACCCTGCATGGAATCCATGCCAGCACAGCTGGTGGCAACTATATCTAGTGTGCTCAGGCATTGATACCACATACATATCCAGTGACTAAACAGAGGTTCCAAAGTGGATAAGCAGTGGACTGGCTCATATTTCTAGCTCTGAAATCTAATATTCATCACACATTTTTTCTGTGATCTGGGATTTGTATATAATCTCTCTGACTCAGATTCTTCATCTGTAAAATGGGTATATCAATAATATATCTAGCTCATAGGACTGTTATTGAGATCAGATGATATAATGTGTGTTCTTTCTTTTACATGTAACCTGTTTCTAAGTTAGATGTCTGTATGGATATATCTGATTATCTGACTGGGCCCAAAGAGGACCATGATGGGCTGTTCTTATGGTTAAATTGGGAACACAACAGAGACAATAGCCAAATAGGGAATAATGTGGCAAAGTCTCAAAATAGAGCCTGTAATGTCCTTTGTGTTATACATAATTCAGGATTCCTTCAGCAGAGAAAAAGTAGTTACGTCTGTGAAAAATAAGAAAACAAATACAAAAAGAATAATTTTCTAATGGAACAATGGAAAGATATACTTTATATTGTATCTACTGTATTTGTATTGCATATAATGGTGAAGTCATGTGGTCATGGCCACACACTGACATGAGATAATCATTGGAATAATAATTATGTCTAGTAATTACCAGGTATCTATTACATTCCAGGTAGTGCACTAGGGATATTGCATATATAATTTGATGTCATCTACACTACAGTTTTTGAAAGTTGAGAAATTAAAAATCAAACAGTATCAGTGCCTTGCCCCAAAATACACAATTTTAAATGGCCATCTAACTTCTATATTGCCATCCTAAATCAGGCACTTATTGAACAAACACATAATCTCTACTCTTTGCCACAGTGCATTCCTGCAAACTGCAAGGCAAAGGAAATCATTGTAAAGTGAATTATATTTTCCCTAAGTAGCAATGCTATTATTGGAGGTTGTACTCTTAACCAATAATTTGATACTGAATACATCACATATATGATCAACAGCATCTTGTAAGAGCAAAGGTAACAAGACCATAAAATGTGCTAAGTCTAATAGATATTAATTATATATACAGTGAGCTTATATATTGCTTATCCTTTCTGAACCTAGGGTTTGGAGAACATTTTGGATGGACTTTTCTCTTTAAAGAACTCTGTTGGGGGAAAAACTACTTTAAAGCTCTCTTTCTCTCTTGATAAATGTCTCTTTTGCCTTCAGAGTCACTTGGAATTATGCCATTGACTATTCACTTAAAAAATTGCTATTACAGCATCTAGTAATAAGAGAAACAAAGAAAGAGCTTTAAAGTGATCCAAAAAACCTACATTCTGGCCTCATCTCTATTAGCAGCTAGTACTTATATGACCCAAGCAGTAATGCTTCTTCTCTATGCCTCAGTTTCTCTATCTTTGTGAATACAGTAGATTAGGTGAAATTGAAAGGCCTTGCAGGGCTATATTTACCTTTCTAGAATATGATACAGGGTACCTGATCCTTGGATTCTGTTCTAAGTTGTGAGAGTAGAAGTTTTCTGAATCCAGTTCTGTTGACTATTGACTATTGCTTTGCTCTTGCCCCAGTACCAAGTCACAAAGTGAATCTCTCACAGGCTGTGTATCTTTTGCTTTGGTGATGACATCACTGATTACAGGCACATAATGTAATAGTGAAATCACAAGGACTGTAGAAGACCTAAATTGAAATTCTTTTTCTCTATTTCCTGAGTGACAGTCAACTGAGTCACTTAACCTCTCTGAACCTAAATGTTTCCATTGGTATAACTGGGAATGATTCTTTTATTGCAGGTTTATGTTAAAGGTTAAGTAAGATAATATGTGAAAAAGTCTTAGGAATACCTATATCCTTATTATAGTCATGGATTTCGAACCCAGGGCATTTTGACAACTTGTTAGTGAAGTAGTCCCTGATGGCACAGTGCACCTGGACAAGGAAGTTTAGAGGTGAGGTGTAGATGATTTAAGAAATATATTTGAACAGAGCAATTATTTAACTGAAAATGTTAGCCACATTTACAAACAAGACAATTATGAATGTTCATTCAACAATCTTATGAATGGCTTTATTTTAAAAAAGAATGGACAAGTACTATAATGTTAGGAAAATTGAGTGTGCCACATCCAAGGGCATGATGTTTATATTTTTAACAACAATTTTATACGTTTAAGGTATATAACAATGATTTGGTGTGCATATACATTGTAAAATGATTACTATAGTCAAGCTAATTAACATATTATCTCCTTTCATAGTACCAGTTTTGTGTGTGATGAGAGCACTTGAAATCTACTCTCTTAACAAATTTTTCATATTCAATACAATATTATTAACTATAGTCACCATGCTATATATTAGACCTCTAGGCTTATTCATCCTACAGAACTGCAACTTTGTGCACTTTCACTTGTATTTCTCCATTTCCCAAACCTCCATGCCCCTAATAACTAATGTTCTATTCTCTACTTAAATGACAAACAAAATTTATGGGATGGAGCAAAAGTAATACCAACACCTACATTAAAAATGAAGAAAGATCTCAAATAAAAAACCTAACTTTATACCTCAAGGAAATAATAAAAGAACAAACTCAAGTTAGAAGAAGGAAAACAATAATAAAGATCAGAGTAGAAATTTGTCAACTAGATGATAAAAAAGAAAAGAGAAAACTAAGGGTTTTTTAATAAAAATAAAAGTATGTAAAATATTTTTAAAATATTTATTTAAAATATTTTTAAATAAAATATTTAAAAAAATATCAGCACATCTTTAGCTAAACTAAATAAAAAAGGGACTCAAGTAAATGAAATCAGAAATGGAAGAAGAGAAAGTTCAATGCATGGCTCAGAAATAAGGATCATAAGGGGCTTTTATGAATAGTTATATGCAAACAAATTGGATAACTTAAAAAATAATAGACAAATTCAAATAGAAAGCCTAAACAGATCAGTAACAAATAAAGATATAAAATAGGAATTAAAATCCTCTCAACAAAGAAAAGCACAGGAACCAGATGGCTTCATAGCTGAATTCTACCAAACAGTTAAAGAAGAATTAATATCAATCTTTTTCAAACTCATCCAAAAATATAGAATTAGAAGGGACACTTCCAAACTCATTTTATGAGGCCAGTATCAGCCTGATACCAAAGCCAAAGATAGCACATTAAAAGAAAATTATAGACCAATATCCCCTCTGAACACAGATGCAAAAATCTTCAATGAAATATTGGTAAACTAATTTCAACAACACATTAAAAAGATTATATACCATGACCACGTGGGATTTATTTCTGGGATACAGGTTGGTTTAATATATACAAATCAATCAGTATGACATACCACATTAACAGAATGAAAGAAAACTACATGGTCGGCTCAATAGATGCATAAAATGCATTTGACAAAATTAACATCTATTTATAAAAACTGTCAATGAATTAGATATAGAAGGAAATGTCTTCAGTACAATAAAACTATTTATGAAAAACACAATTAACATCATAATGGGGGGAAATCTGAAGGCTTTTCCTTTAGGATCCTCTACAAGGTCAGGATGCTCACTCTCATCACTTCTATTTAATATAGTTCCAGAATTACTAGCAAGAGCAGTCAGACAAGAAAAATAAATAAAAGGCTTCCAAATGAGAAAGGAAGTAAAAGTATCTCTATTTGCAGATGACATGAGCCTATATTTAGAAAATACTAATAACTCCATATATAAAAACCTTTTAGAACTAATGAATTTATTAAAGTTGTAGGGTATAAAATCAGCACATCAAAATCAGCTGCATTTCTTTACACTAACAATTTTTTTATAAAGTTAACTGAAAACCCATTTACAATGGATTCAATAAAAAAAAAAAAAATACTTAGGAATAAATTTAACCAGGGAGGTAAAGGATCTGTGCATTGAAAACTAGAAAACATGGATGAAAGAAATTGAAGAAGACACAAATAAATGGAGAGATTAGAAAACTTAATATTGTTAAAATGTTCATATTACCCAAAACAATCTACAGACTTGGTGCGATCCCTATCAAAATACCATTGGCACACAGTGTAAACATATATATGCCTTACTGTTAAAGCATACAGCTGAAACTTATTGGAATTTGTTAACCAATGTCACCATAAAATATAAATTAATTAATTTTAAAATACCACTGGCATTTTTTACAGATATAGAAAAAAGTCCTAAAATTCATATGGAACCACAAGAGAGCCCAAATAGAAAAGAAATCTCAGAAAGAAGAACGGACTGGGAGACACTATGCTTCCCAATTTCAAACTATAATACAAATGTATAGCAACTTAAAAAGTATTACACTAGCATAAAATCAGGCATATAGACCAATGAAACACAATGAAAGGCCCAGAAATAATCCCACACATATACAGTCAATTAATATTTGACAAGGTGCCAAGAATACATAATGGGGAAAGGATAGTATCTTTAAATAAGTGGTGTTGGGAAAACTGGATAGTCACATGCAAAATAATGAAATTGGACCCTTATGTCTTACACCACTCACAGAAAATAACTCAAAATGGATTAACTGCTTACCTGGAACTGTAAAACTAGAAGAAAGGAAAAATTTTGACATTGGACTTGGCAATGATTTTTTGGATGTGAGTGACACCAAAAGCAAAGACAACAAAAGCAAAAGTAAATAAATGGGACTACATCAAACTAAGAAACTTCTGTACAGAAAAGGAGACAATAAAGTTAAAAGTGGCCTTTGGAATGGGAGAAAATATTTGTAAACCACATATCTGAAAAGGGATTGATATCCAAACTTCATAAGGAACTCATACAACTCATTTCTTTCAAAGACAGCATAGAAATGGCCAATAGATACATGAAAAGATGTTCAGTATGACTAATCATCAGGTAAATGCAAATCCAAACCACAAAGAGATATCACCTCACAACTGTTAGGATAGCTAGTACAGAAAAAAATAATAAAAGATAAGTCCTTAGGAGGCTGTGCAGGAAAAAAAAGGATCCTTGTACACTGTTGGTGGGATTGTAAATTGGTGTAGCCATTATGGAAAATATTCTGGAGGTTTCTCAAAAATTAAAACTAGAACTACCTTATCTAGCAATCCTTCATCTTCATATATACCCAAATAAAGCAAAATAATTATTTTAAAGAGATGTCTGTACTCCCATGTTCATTGCATCATTATTCACAGCAATAGCCAAGATATGAGAGCAACCTAAGGGCAACAGATAATTAGGTAAAGAAAATGAAATATATTCATATACACAATGGAATATATATTTTTTAGTTGAGGCAATTGTTGGTTGACCTCACATATTGTAAGGACCTTGTCAGCTTACAATCCGTTATTTTTTATTTTTTACACCTACAGAACATGGTCTTCCTAGGTGTCCTCCTATCCAAGTACTAACCAGGCCCAACCTTGCTTAGCTTCCAAGGTCAGCCAGGATCAGGCTTGTTCAGGGTAGCATGACCGTAAACTACAATGGAATATTATTCAGCCTTAAAAAAAGAGATTCTGCTATTTGCAACAATATAGATGAAACTGAATAACATTACACTGAATGAGATAAGCCAGACACAGCAAGTAAAAAGCTGCAGGATGAAATTTAAACATGGAATTTTAAAATGTTAAAAAGCTGTCAGCTGATTTTGAAGTGATCAACATTACAAAGTTTGATTAGACTCTATTGCTATTTATCAGAGTCTGTTAATTCACTCTAAAATATTTGAGAAAGTTACAGATCTGGAAAGGATCATAGAAAATGCTTAATGCAGTGAAGACCTATCCTGAATGATCATTCAAACCCTTAGGATAGCCTTAAAAATTACAGTTTTCTGAGCCCAGAATCTAGAGGTTATGATTTAATAGATAAAGTATGGCTGTTAGGAGTCTGTGTGTTTAAAAAATATCTCTGGCATATTAATGAACAGGTAGGATTGATAACTCTTGAATCAGTTAAATTTCTCATTTTATAGGCGAGGAACATGATGAGAGGCAGATTGAGATTCCAATGCAGGAAATTGAATGACGTT
Organism: Macroglossus sobrinus; assembly: GCA_004027375.1. NCBI lineage: Eukaryota > Metazoa > Chordata > Mammalia > Chiroptera > Pteropodidae > Macroglossus > Macroglossus sobrinus. The sequence goes on from PVKZ01003091.1 coordinate 143,573, forward strand.
CTCTTGATACTTAATCATTTACTCATTCTATAATACCATATGGCAAAAAGAAGGTATTAGAATTGGTGGTATTTTCTGCAAGCCAGGGCTACTTCCGGTGGTATCTTGGCCATCTGTACTGATCTCATGTTTATGTTTTCATGCACATGATGTGGACAATTTACCAGAGGCAACATTTTACAGTGTCACATTGCCAGGTTGTTAGTGGTATAAACTTACCTGAGCTCAGCTGCCACATCTGAATGGAGCAAAATGACAAGTAGAATCCAGATGTAAATTAAAATCAAGAGAATCAGAAACTGGGAAGTGCAAGAGACAAAAAAGGGGGGTCTGGAGGCATTTTTGAATATTCTCTTGGAACTCTTATTATGATCCCATGTTTCTAGTCATAGCAAAATGAGACAGGAAGCATATGATGGTCAAGGCGATGTAATCAGATCAGCTTGTTGTCTCAATCCCTTTGCAATCAAGGAAATAGTAGGTTTATATGTATAGTTAGTAATATATTATAAAATTCATTAGCAGAAAGTTGCTTTTGTGACTAAATATATCTGCAATACTAATGTTAAGATAGAGTATTTAATAAGATCATATTCAAACTCATAATTTGAGAAAAAAAAACTTTAGAGCTTGCTGTTGCAGGCAGCAATTTCATGCATGGAGAACTCTTTTTCCATTTTTAGTACTGGTTAAAATCTTTCCATGGTGGTTGCTTCTTATTTATATCTTTACCAAAGCCCTCTCATGTACAATATACCATGCTATATTTTTTTCTGAAATTTTTGAAACTATAGAGCCTAGGAATTGTAAGACTTGGATTGTAATCCTACCTTTGCCATGAACCAACTCTGTGACCTTGCAAAAGTCCTTTTTCTCCAGACTGGTCCTAGTAAGAGATGACCACAAAGGACCCTTCAACTCTAAGAGTCCATGAGTACATAATGTGTGAGCAGAAATAAAAATAAGGTAGCAGGGTGCATGTGTGAGCGGGTAATGTGGAACCAAGACTGATCCTAGTTCATCTCTGGGAATCAGGAACAGAATGAACAAATAATGTACACCCATGCTTCACTTTCTCTCTTTCTTCCCCTACCCCCAAATATCTTTCCCTCTCTTCTTGTACTTTGAATGTTATGTCTCTTAATTCAAGCTTTGTCCCATGAATTAATAAGATTTCACTTGAATTTATAGATTTCAAACTATAGATGTAGAAAGTTATTGAGGCTTAAAATAAATTTTAGCAACAGATGATTGCAAGTTCTCTGCTTCATACTGGTAGAGAAGGGAACCTTCTAAAAGCTGGGGGAAAAAATCCATGAGTTGCACTCACTGAAATGATGCGTAATCACAGTTAAACATGACAAGCTATTTTGTTTCCTTTTCACAAGATTCAGTTTGTCTTACTGTTCCCAGTCTCACTGCTAATTCTTTTGTCCAAAAGCTTAAGAATGCTAGTCATGGTTGTCTTGTGGTGAGGGGAATGAGAAACATTGTATTTTCTTAAAGTTAAATTTTCTATGAAAATTTGGGAGCATTCATGGGAAGACAGGAAAGAAATGAGAACCCCAATAATCCTAGAGCAATGCTTTCTCTTTGGTGAAAGGCATTGTGAGATTTCTGTCATAGCAGCATTTCAAACACAATTGAATGCATGTGTAATTTTTGAACCCTTCATTTAGAAACCATTTGAAAGCCAAAGTACAGAAATCTAAAGGAAATGTTCATGAAAAACCTCATATCACATTTTATACTATAATCGTTACATATCCTGAAACACAGTATTTTTAATGCAGTATTCTTAAGCCATTATCCAGGAAACAAATGTTCACTGTGTGATTTACGGGTAAAAAGAGAGATTTTAAAATCAGGACATCTTGGATTAGAATCCCTCTGCCACTTGGTAGCTATGTCAGTCTGAGAATTTACTAAACCCCTAGTTCCCTTGTTTCTTGTGAAAGTAGAGTGAAATATGTATATAAAATCACTTCTTAAGGTAAAGGGACCACGTTATTAGCCAGTCAGCTGATTGAAAAACCAGTCAGATCCACAAACTTGTCTTCATGAGGCAGCGTGTGATGTGATAACTGATATTCTCTCTAGGAGAAGGTTGCTAAGATTATGACTGAGATAGATGATTCTTTCGAACATCCATCTTGCAGAGGGTGTCACAGATTGCTCAATACTTCTTGACTTACAAAAGTTTAACTATAGATGTTTGGAATAGAAGAGAAAACACTCTCTATTTAGAATTTTATTGATATACCTGAGTTGCCATTCAGAATAACTTTCCTCAACAGTTAGGACATTTACAGACAATACAGAGAGAAAGCGCTCACTAGTGAATGACAGCAACCAGACTAACTTCTTCAGCACACAATTTCTAAGAATTCCAGCCTGGAGCTTGTGCTGTATTTTCCATTTATGTACACTGTAAAGTTGCCTTTGTTTTTTCTTTTCTGTTAAATGCTGATGATTTGGCCTTGTATCAGACTTCAATACCCAAGAATTGGCCATAACACTGAGTTTCTCAGTGACCTGTTCCATTGTCTTCTCTTTCCTACGTTTAAGTCTTGACCATTATGTTCAAGGCAAAAATACAGTTTTTTGCTTAGTTTATCCACTTTTATTTTTTCGAGTTAACATCAAGCACGGAGAAATTTATATTTCTAATCTCCTTTTTAAAAAGATGCGATTCATATTTTCTAATGCACAAACTCAATTATTAAAAAAAATAAACCCACAAATCTTACTCATGTTTCCATAGTGAGAAAGAACTGTAATTAAATAGTGGTTGGTAATTCCCTGTCTAGTAGTCTAACAAATAGATATATCATAATTTTGGTGTTTTATTTTGTTTCTTTTTCTATTGTGTTTAAATATTTTTTATTGGCATTCATGAATTTAAAATGAGAGCAATTAAAAAATATAATTAGCTTAGAGCAGGATTCCACAAAATTAGCCCTTCATGCATGAGCAGAATGACCTGTTTATGGAGAAATATGCCAGTGCCCATCTCAGAAGGACAATATTTCAAGGCTCAAAGCTCCTCACACAGTGTGTTTTCAGAAACAAAACTCCTACATGATTGTCTTTAAACTGAATCACACCCCCACCACCCTACAATTATTACAGTTATTTTGATTGAACTTATGCCGTGTGTCAGGCATTATGAAAAGTGTTTTATTTACATTTTCCAAGTGGCCTTGTGAGAAGATATTAATCTCATATTTCTTGATTCAACAATTCCAAATGCTTGTGCTTATGGCATTTGTCACTCAGAAAGAATCAACCAACTAGTAAATGGCAGAAGTGGTATTCAAAATACATTCTCTTGGCTCTGAAGTTCAGACAATTGGCACCAGGTTGTAGCTGCACCAATGAAGTAAGGCAAGAATGAGCTAGGAGATGTATCTGTTACGTCTAGCTGCTTAGGTTAAAAGAAAAATGCATGAAAAGTTTAGAAGTGTGCTTACATTTTTATATTCGATTCCATCAGTATTAATCGGTAAATAGACACAGATATTCTTTGCTTGTTTTGTACTCCTTGGAGTATCAGGAGTTATAAAGTATCATGACATTTTTAAAAGAAAAAAACAATGTTATTGCTGGAAAGACAATGGAGAATCACCTATTGTTTTTAAAAGGTCATTTCTATAAAAACACATATAGCCAGGCCCCGAATATTTTCACTGATTTGGCATATGACTTTTCAGGAAAGGTTTTTTTATCCTAATGAATGATATAAAGAACAGTAATATTTTAATGATTTGTATTAGCTATAGAAATGATTATTAAGTTTATATTGTATTAAAATTTTAATAAGTGAGTAATTTCATTTAATGTGAACTAGTCAAATCATATACTGTTGACCTTTGAACAATGTGAAGATTAGAGGTAATGACCAACCCCTGCACACACAGTTGAAAATCCATGTATAACATTTGACTCCCCAAAAACTTTAGCTGTCCCTTGATATCCATGGGGCATTGGTTCCAGGACCTTTCATGGATATCAAAATCCAAGGATGCTCAAGTACCCTATATAAAATTGTGTGTTTTAATGTATATCGTCAGCCCTCCACATCCACAGACTCCCAACTGTGGTTGGAAAACAGTACAGGTAATTTACTGAAAAAAAATTCACTTAGAAATGGACCTAGTTCAAACCTTGTTGTTCAAGGGTCAAATCTATACTTATTTGTTTGTAAGTGTTCCTAACATTTTAGGAATATTACTTTACTTAGTTCTCATGTAGCTGTAATTTTTGCTTATGGTTTTTAATGTTTGTTCATTTGTTTTTATAATTGACATACCATATTAATATTAGTTTCAGATATACAACATAGTGATTCAACATTTATATACCTTATAAAGTTATCACCACAATAAGTTTAATAACCATCTATCAATGCATATAGTTATTACAATATTATTGACTGTATTTCTTATGCGGTACTTTACATTCCCGTGACTTATTTTATAATGGAAATTTTGTACTTCTTAATCCCCTCACCTTTTCTGCCCATCCCCCACCCTTATCCCCTCTTGTAAACATCCGTTCATTCTCTGTATCTACAAGTTTGTTTCTGTTAGTTCATTTGTTGTGTTTTAGATTTTCATATAAGTGAAATCACATAATATTTGTCTATTCTGATTATTTCACTTAGCATAACATTCTCTTGGTCCATCTAAGATGCCACAAATATCAACATTTCATTCTTTTTTATTAGTGAGTAATATTCTATTGTATATATGTACCACAAATTTTTTATCCAGTCGTCTATCAATGAACACCTAGGTTCATTTCTTTTTGATTTGCCTTGCTGCAATTCTTAATTACTATGTAGTTAAAAACTATTTGTCTATTTTTATATTAAATTTGGCTTAGGTATTGGCCTTCAAAGGGTTTCTACATGCCTTGATGAACCTAGAGGGTACTGTGCTGAAAGAAATTGGTCAGATAAAGACAAATATTGTATATGTGGAATCTAAAGAACAAAATCAACAATGACAAAAGTGGAAATAAGCTCATAGATACAGAGAATATTTTGAGAGCTACTGGATTGGAGGGTGGTTGGGGGTCTGAAAATGGCAAAGGGATTAAAAGGTACAAATGGATAGTTATAGAACAGACATGGAGATGTAGAGCGTAGCATGGGGAAGATGGTTAATAATGTTGTAATAAATATGTAAGGAGGAAGAGAGGTACTAGATTTAGTGGGGTGATTACTTTGTGAGTTATGTGGATATCTGATCACTATGTTATTCAACTGAAATTTGTATATTATTACATGCCAACTATAATTGAAAAAAAAACTCATTGAATTGTACAATATAAATACGAGCAACTAATTTTCTGTATATTTCAATAAAGACAGAAAAAAAACTTAGTACATTTATCCAAAGATTATAAAACCATTCACTAATAAGTAATCGTACTTTAGTGGTTTAACATGTAACTTAAAATTTAATAGCTTTTCATCCAATTATGAAAATTAATACATCATTTTGAAAAATTCAAATAATACAGAAAAGTATAATAAAGAAAATAAAGACTTCCAAATAATAGAATTAAAAACTTACATTATATTGAAAAATGTGTTTTAGATATATTTTTAGTCATATGTACACTGTGTGTGTGTGTAGATGTGTGTTGCTTTATATACTCCATAAATTCTGCCTTTTTCACTCTACAATAAAAAATTTGTTTTACTGTCTTTTTTGTGTCAATTAATATAAATATGCTTTATTATCACCAATGACTTCACAGTGTAACATTTAATAGATTTACTATAATTTTATTATCCATCTGTTTCCAGTCTCTCATTCTTTAAACAATCGTTTAACTAAATTATTTGTGTTGGTATATGTGTATACTCTTACCAAATTGTCATTTAATTCATTATGATACATTTATAGACTTGGACTTGTTGAACCGAGGACTATTGCAATTTAAAATCTTGATATATATTTCTAAAAGAGTTACTATAAATATTGAGCAATTTTTACTTCTAACATCTGCTTAACTGTTAGAAACTTGATGCTTAGAAGCTTATATCTCATTAAAAATATATTTAAATGCCAAAGAAGTTAGCACACACATACCAAGTGTAAGATTAGATAAAGTTCTCAATTTAATTTGCTAAAAATACAAATTTTTATTTGAAGTTAAATGGCCACACAAAGTAGGAACAGATGTAGCATATTTTGATATAGTTTCATGTATCTCCATGAAGTTGACAATTATACTTTCTGGACAAATTTGCATCTTTTCTGATTCATAAAGTTCTAGATTTCCTTTCCCACTAGCCTTTTCTGCTCAGAGCTTGTAATCCCATTGCAGAGGGACTAACAATAATAATCTATCACATATCATTTCAGGGCATGCATGCACAGTTTTTAAACCAAAAGTAGTATCAGAAAAGCCACATAATCACTCAGGTGGTAGTGAGGATAGTGTTAGAGAACTTGAAGAAACCTGAATAATATCTTTCTCTGTCTTCCTGGTATCCCTAGGAAAACAGACAAAGAAGATATTCCAGCAGAGAGATAGATAAATAATAGAGTGTGTTGGTATCTCAAAGCATTGTCATGCCAGCAAGTATGGTTGCACTCAACCAGATGCTATGGCTTCAAGCATTTCAGTGCTGCAGCAGTATAAAGTATGAGTCAAAAGTTTTAAAAAAGCAGTAATTAGAAAAACTGTAGTACACTTTGAAGAGTTTAAATTTTTTTAAGTAGGAAACTGGGAACTAATAAATAACCTTAAGCATGATATGGGTAGATTTGAATTGCCGATAACTCTAGCATTTTTGTGGAGAACAGTTTAGAGGAGAATACACATAAACAATAAAGTAGAGGAAGCTGTTGAAGTAATACTGGAAGAACTGATGATGGACTGAAATAACTAGTATTAATAGGAAATTAAAAAAAAACTTTTAAGACATAAAATTGACAGGACTTTGGGAAAGATTTTATGACTGGAAGAGGAAGAAAGGAGGTTAAGGAACTGAGAAGCCAGAGTGTTGGGAGAATTTTCTATAAGAATATTCAAAGCACCTAAAAGCATGACAGGAATAGGGTATACAGAGCATAGAGCTACCTGAAACAGAGTTCTGAAGGAGATAAAATTCTTATGGCATTAAAAGCTTAAAAGGCAATCATGGCACTGTTTGTCCTAGAGATGAAACTGTGTCTTAGAAGTCATACACACATTAACAAAATGGAGAATGAAAATCATATGATCATCTCAATAGATGCAGAAGTAGCATTTCACAAAATTGAACGTCCATTTATGATAAAAACTCTGAACAATGAATATAGAAGGAACATAGCTTAATGTAATAAAAGCCGTATATGGTAAGCCCACAGTTAACATCATATACTCAATGATGAAAAGCTTTTCAATGCAGAAAACTTTTCTTCTAAGATTAGGAACAAGCAAGGATGCCCTCTCCCACCATTATTATCCACATAATATTGGAATTCTTAGCCACAGAAATAAGACAAGAAAAAGAAATAAATGGCAAATTTCCATTTTCCAAATTGGAAATGAAGATATTATATGCAGATGATATATCATATATAGAAAACTCTAAAGACTTTATAAAAAAAACTGTTAGAACTAATAATTCAGTAAAGTTGCAGGATACATCAGTATACAAAAATTGGTTATGTTTCTCTACACTAATAATGAACTATCAAAAAGAGAAATTAAGAAAGTAATCCCATTTACAATTGCATTTAAAAAATAAAATACCAGTGGCTCCATAATATAGTGGTTAGCACATCTGTTTACATGCAGAAAGTCCTGGATTTACACCCTAGGTAGAGCCATGGACTATATTCCAGGTGTGCTGGGCCCCTGTGAGTGTGCCAGGCCCCAGATGCACCAGGCCCCCCAATGCAATGGGGGTGCCAGGCCCCAGGTGCACACCACGAGCATGTAGAGGGGAGGCCCTGCCTTCAGAGATCCAGTTCTTAAGAGGAAATAGCAACATCTATCAGTCAGGGGTGGAAGTGGCAGTGGGGATTAAAGAGGGGGAAAGAAATAAAATACCTAGGAATAAATTCAACCAGAGGTAAAATACCTGTATCATTAAAACATTAAGAAATTGAAGAAGGCACAAATAAATGAAAAGATATTCTGTGCTTATATATTAGATGAATTAATATTGTTTAAATCTCCATACTACCCAAAGTAATATATTATCCCAATCAAAATTCCAATGGCATTTTCCACAGAAGTAGTACAAAAAAATCCTAAAATTTGTATAGAATCACTAAAGATCCCAAATAGCTAAGGCCATCTTGAGAAAGAAGAACTAAGTTGGAAGCATCACTTTTCCTCATTTCAAAATATATTATGAAGCTATAATAATTAAAACAACCTAATATTGGTGTAAACACAGACATATAGATCAAGGAAATGGAATAGAGAGCCCAGATATAAACTCACACATATGTGGTTAATAAATTTACAACAGAGGAGCCAAAAATATACAGTGAGGAAAGGACGGTCTCTTCAATAAATGGTTTTGGGAAAATGAACAGGCGCATGCAAAAGAATGAAACTGGACCACTGTTTTACACCATATAAAAAATTAGCTCAAAAAGAATTTGAATATAAGACCTGAAATGATAAAACTCCTAGAAGAAAATCTAGGCAATAAGCTTCTTGACATTGGTCTTGATGATGATTTTTTTTTATTCTGACACCAAAAGTAAAAGCAACAAAAGCAAAAATAAACAAGTGAGACTACATCAAAATAAAAATCTTCTGCACAGCAAAGAAAACCATCAACAAAATGAAAAGGCAACCTATGAATGGGAGAAAATATTTGCAAACTATATGATAAGGGGCTAATATCCAAAAATTATAAAGAACTCATGTAACTCAATAACAACAAAAAAAATCCCCACAATCGATTAAAAAAATAGGCAGAAATTCTGAATAGACATTTTTCCAAAGAAGACATGCAGATGGCCAACAGTTACACGAAGAGATGCTCAACATCACAAACTATCAGGGAAATGCAAATCAAATCCACAAGGAGATATCACCTCATGCCTGTTAGGATGGCAATCATAAAAAAAAATTAGAGTAAGATAGCAAGTGTTGGCAGGGATGTGGAGAAATGGAAACTCTTATGCACTATGGGTAAAAATGTAAATTAGTGCAGTCAGTATGGAAAACAGTATGGAGGTTCCTCAAAAAATTAAACATGGAACTACTATATAATCCAGCAATTCTACCTCTGAGTATTTATTAAAAGAAAAGGAAAATGCTAGTTTAAAAAGATACAGGTACCCTCATGTTCATTTTAATGTTCTTTACAGTGGCTAAGATATGGAAACATCCTAAGTGTGTGTGAATGGATGAATGGAGAAAGAAACTGCAATGGAATATCACTCACCATAAAAAAGAATGAAACCTTGTCACTTACTACAACATGGGTGGATTGCAAGGGTATTATGCTAAATGAAACAAATGAGACAAAGAAAATTCTATATGATTTCTAATATATGAGAAATTAAGTATACATATATATTATATACATATATTATATATACATAAATATATAATATGTGTGTACATAGAGCATAGATTGGTGACTGTCAGAGGTAGAAGAGTGAAACTATTTTTGTATTTTTTTTGGTTTAAATAAATTTTTTAAAAAAGCCATCATGGCACTGTTTGTCTTAGGGATGATCATGTGACCATCTAACTCATACCATAATCTTAGATAATATTCCCAGACCAGAGTCTATAAGGGCAGGTTTATAGATGTACTACATGATAATGTCAACACTGGGCCAGAGATGAATGAAATCGGGCTGAATAGCTGACCATCAGATTCTCATCAGACCACTTAAATTCTAATTGGAAACTGTAATTGAGATCCAGTGACTCAGTAATTAGTGGGTATCAAGGTTAAAAGTCATGTAGATTCTTGGGTTGAGGCTTTAGTTCTGGGGTATTTGCTGAGAATTCAGACACCACACACACACACACACACACACAGAAAAAGATTGTTTGGATTCCAAGTTCCAATAAGTCTCTTCAATTTTCTATTCTATGAAATTCTCATGTATTCTTACATCTTATATTTAATTGAGCTATTTTGATTGGATTTCTCTTCCGTTCAACTACATTTGCTCTAAGATAGCAACTGTGATTTACTCATTTATTCAATAAGCATTTAATGAGCACTTACTACAGGCCTGGACTGTTGGAAGCTCTGTGGAAAATATGAAGATAGGCAAAATGTGGTTCCAACCAGTAGGGAAGTCAATAGTAGAAAAAATAAACAAAACATAATTAAAATGGAATGTAGTGAGTGCTAAACTAGAGGTGGGTGCTAGATATTATGACCTCAGCTGGCAAGGACTCAAAATGATCCTTGAATCTGAAAGATATGCTGGAGTCAAAAATCTGGTAGAGTAGCATCAAATGAGACTCAAAACTTGAATTTGCCTTGAAGATTGAGTACATATGTGCAAAATGAAATAGAATATATAGACTGAGAAGAGAAGGTAATTGAGGGCCAGATCCTTGGATAATTTCAACATTTAAGGGTAAGGCACATTGGATAAATTGGCAAAGGAAATGTGAAAGATAAGGCAAAGGATAGTGTTATTCAAGATAAAGGAAAAAAGTGTTTTAAGCAGGTAGATTTTCAGGTAGATTGACCATCATTGATAGGTTAAGAAATTCAATTTCTGAAAGTTTACATTACATTACTGACAAAGAGTTGGTTAGTAACCTTGGTTGGATGGGTTTCACTTTAGTGGTGAAAAAAATCAGATTGGAATGCCTTGCTAGTACTTGTGAAGTGAGGAACTGGAGAGTCAACAAAATGAAAAATAATTGGCTTCGAAGGTCAGTAAAGCAATAGCTGAAAGGAGAAGCAGAATCACGGAATAACTTCTTAAAGGTACAAACACTTGTGTATATTAGAATGAGACTAAATATATACATAAGTGCGCATAGGAAATATTATTAAATGATAATGTGGCAGTTAAAGATTTTTCTTGAAAAGGTTTAGATTTATGCATAGAGATGTTTAACTTGGCTTTATTTATAATAACCCCAAAAGAAGTAAGCTCAAATATCCCAAGTGTCCCAGAATAAATAATGGAAAGTTTGAATAATATTTCCATGGGATTTGGGTAGATTATTATGAAGCATTTTAAAATAATGTTTAACAATAACAATGATAAAAATAAAACTGGTGAAAAATTAATCTTAAGTCAAAAACGTAAAGTGCAGTGCAATATAGAAAGCATATGAACTGTGATTCCTATTTTGTTATTCAAACAATAAAAAGACCAGAAAGAAATAACAAACTGTTGAAGAGTTATCTTGGATAGGGAGATTACTGGTGATTTTAATTGTCTTTTTTAACAAAACTCTCCATTTATAACCCAAGTAATAAGCATATATTATTTTATAGTCAGAGAGAAACATATATTCTTATATACTGGGTGAGTTATATATGCTGTAAATTTTTCTAGGAGACATAAAATCATGTGCTTTTAACAGTTATACATTCTCTCATTAATTTATTGTTTCGTCATCAACTCTCTTTCTAAAATGTATCTTCAGCCCTACCCAAAGTGCGTGCTCCAAATCTTTATAAACTCTTTAATAAGGCAGATGAACAATTAAGCTTTTCAAAAGTGTGTGTGTGTGTGTGTGTGTGTGCGCGCGCGCGCGCACACACGCGCACATATACGTGCATATGTATATACCTGTGTTTAGATGATGATGAAAATGTATTTCAGAACCTTTCTTTACTGAAACAATTTTACATCTTGTTTAATTTTTCAAACTGGTATTCAGAGACTGATATATTTAGAATCATTTTCAACGAAGCCATGGAAACTATTTAATGTCATTTCAATTAGTAGTGAGTGTGTGGGCAAAAATGGAGCCTGTGTGACTGATTGAAACTTCTTTCTCCTTTATAAAAAAATGAAATCTTGAAGGGCTCCAATTTGCTGCTATTAATGATGCAATTGAGCTTAATTTATAACTCCACTAAGAGCGAAGAATATTTTTTCAGTGTGAATTACAAAAACAGTGAAAATCATGACACCAAGATATTACCTTCCCATAGTATCCTCAGATTATTTCAGCTTCTTTTTAGAAATAATTTGAGATGAAAATCCCCAGTATCAACATTTAAAGTTGTGAGCTACTCTGAAGTGTCTTATTGTCTGCAAACCTTTAATTTAACTTAAAGCCTCAGTGTGAATACTATCAGGATCACATGCTGTCACTAGCACCACCTGGTCATAGAGCAAAGTCCTTTTAACCACTGGACACTTGGAGTTGAAAGCAAGTGGTTTGTTCTACCTGCAATTGTTAACTTGCATTGTGAATTACCCACACATTTCTCTGAAGTCCAGGGTGGCCATCTATGGTGGATTGGTGGATAACCATGAGATTGACCAGATCAGTGATCTAATGTGATAGCTTATCTGTCCATGGGGATAGTGACAGTCTAGGGATTTTCTGGCTTTCTCCTGGAGAGAAGGAGGGGGAGGGGAGGGAGAGGAAGAGATAGTTCAGGATAAACTTTCACAGAATGGATTAAGGAGGCAGTCACTTAATAGTAGGCTCAGATAATTTAAATTTAAATATTATCAAATCCTAAAAGATAAACTATATGAATAGAGTATTGAAAAATCCACTTACTTTAACTGTTCAATAGAATCATGGCCATTTTTACTCTTCAAAAAGGAAAACATAGCAAAACAAAGAAACAAAACTAGCAAAAGTAAATAAGAAAGGTGCTATCTGAAACCCTTAAAAGGTGTACCAGATCTGGTCAAGATGGCACAATAAGCACACACCTTCTACACTCCAAGAATATGGCAATAACCAATAAAATATAAAAAAGGAAAACTAAAATAAAACAACAAAAAAGCCCCCCACCAAAAAAAAGCAATATGTCTGAACCAAAAGAACAGCAGCAAAACAGTCTGTTAAGATTGGCCAAAGCTACAGTTCTGCTAGCCTCTCTGTAAGCAGGCAAATGTAACCAGATGTAGTACTCTTTTGTGGTATAAGGAACTAAAAGTCCTTCTGTAAAGATAGGGTACCAGGAGAAAATTCATTGCTAGAAACCAGACCTTGAGTTGGCACTCCCCATTTTTTTAAATTGGGCAAATGTTTTGGATTTCAAGACTTAAAGGGAACTTGGTGCCTATGGAGTCAAAAATATAAAGATAGAACCCTACAAATAGAACCTGACTCTCTCTGAGCTTATGGCTAATGATTAGCATTAGAAGTAAGACTGGGGTCTGGGTGGGACCTGGGGGTTTGGCCAGATGCAACTATACACACATGGGACTAAAATGGTTATCAGAGAGATTGTGTGTGTGTGTGTGTGTGTGTGTGTGTGGCAGTGGGGCAAGGGGGGAGAGTGAGCTGAGGATGGGGGGTCAGGGGAGGGAGAGGATGAGAAAGGTAATCCCTCCCATTAAAAATAAGCTTGCAAAAAGTTTATATGCCTTATTGTTAAAATGTACAGCCCAAACTTACTGAATTTCATTCACCAATGTCACCATAAAAAAATAAAAAATAAAAATAATACATAAATAAATAAAAAATTAAAAATACAAAAAGAAGCCTGCAAACCTGAATTCTAAAACACGGGAAGAAATACATTAAGAAAGGCAGACAAAAAAATCAATATTAGTAACATGTATTTATTATGAATGAAATCAATTTTGTGAAGAAATATATAAAGGACTGAAATTAGTATGTTTAAAGAAAGGAAATTAACAGATCAACAATGTCATTGATCTACAAAAATCATTAAGGTAATTTTAAAGAACAATAAGGTGTGGGAATTTGCCCTATCATATCAACAATTATTTTAAAAACATAGTAATTAAGATAGAGTGGTATTGGTGGAGAGATTGCAAATAGACAATTGGAACAGAAGAGAGAGCCTAGAAACACCCACTTACATATGGAAACAATATGCGAAAGAGATGACAATTCAAAGATGCGGTGTAGAATAGATTATACTGGAAAACTGGTCATCCATATGGAAAAAAATAAAATTAGATTATGCGTTATACCAGGCACAAATATAAATCCAGGTAGATTTAAGAACTGGATAGGAAACTCAAAAACTTCAATGATTTTAGATTATAAAAAAGAAGTTTGGCTCAGTGACTACAGTATAGGAAAGCATACATTATAAAAATAATAAACAGAATAAAGGACTTTAAAAATTATTAAATCTGGCTTATAATAATAAAATTTTTTTATATCAATCCCATAAACAAAGAGGAAGGACAAACTACAACTTTGGGAATTTTATTTGCAATAGCTATTCTTGAAAAAGAGTTAATATACTATAGAATTTGTAAAGATCTACCAATAAAAGAGGAAAAATAATGTTTAGGTTGTGGTACATCTGAAAATGGAAAACTCTTCAGCTGTTAAGTAATAAAGTTGTTTCATAATTTTTCATAAGGAAATATATCTAAGAAATGTCAATAGCAGAAATAAGCTAGTCTCAGAATAGTGTGTATAGTATGCTACCATTTGTGTGTATGTGTATTTGAGTATTTATACATATTGAATATATTTTAATATATGGAATCTTTTTAAAAATAGCCTATCATATATTTTATATACTAATAAAGATGCAATAGAAAAGAAGAAAATTTGTTTGTCCCCTAGGGAGGAAATTGTGCAAAAATTAAAAAGTAAAACAATACCAAGGGCCAGATATGGGAAATTTAATACACTGCCAGTGAGAACATGAATAGTTATAACCTAGTTTGGAGCAATTTCACAGTTTTATAGTAAAGATGAATATGTGCATATTCTTTGACCCAGAAACATTACTCTAAGATACAACTTAGAACTGTGTTTCTCAAAGTGTGACCCAAATTCTGCTGTGGGGGGAAGTCTCTGAGATTCTATCAGTGGGTCAGCAAGGGCAAAGTTATTTGTAATGTTACTAATTACTTTAGCAATATTAGTAAGAAATTATTTGCTTTGTATTGGCTTTTGGACTGATAGAGTAAAATCAATGGTGGCATATCAACATGAATGAAGATAGTGACACCAAAACATATTAAAAGGCACCGTATTCATCATGGTCACATGCTCGGTAAGAAAAAAAAACACAAAGAAAAGCAAGTTTTACCTAACAATATCTTAAATGAAGTAGTAAATTAAAAAAATATATATTTAAATATAGTTGGTATACATTTTATATTGGTTATATTAGTTTCAGATGCATGATATAGTGCTTTGACATTTTTATACCTTGCAATTTGATCACTACACTAATTCCAGTAATATCTGTCACTGTAAACTTATCACAATATTGTTTCACCAATCCCCTCATCCACTCCTTTCCAGTAACCAACCCTGTGGTCTTCGTTACTATGGGTCTGTTTTTGTTCTGATAGTTTTGTTTTGTTCTTAGATTCTACATATACATGAAACCATACAGTATTTGTCTTTCTCTCCCATATTTCAGTTAATATAATACCCTCTAGATCCATCCACATGGTTGCAAATAGCAAGATTTCATTCTTTTTTATTGCTGTGTAATATTTTATATATATATATATATATATATATATATATATATATATATATATCCATTCAACTATTGATGAACACCTAAGTTGCTTCCATATCTTGGCTATTGTAAATCATGACACAGTGAACACAGGGGTGCATGTATATATTTTTGAATTAGTGTTATTCTTTTCTTTGACTAAATACGTAGAAGTGAAATTTCTGGGTCATATCATATATCTTTTTAATATTTTAAGGAATGTCCAGATCATTTTCCATAGTGGCTGCCACAGTTTGCTGTCCCACCAACAGTGCACGAGGGTTCCCTTTTCTCCACATCCTCATCATCACTTGTTATTTCTTGTCACTTAGATATTAGCCATTCTAACAGGTGTGAGGTGCCATCTTATGGTGGTTTTGATTTGCTTTGATGATTTACCTTTTGAGTATCTTTCTGCTTCTGTAAAATGGCGATGATCACAGCACCTACTTCGTGGCATTGTTGGCAGGGCCAAATGACATACATGCCTCTGAAGCTCATGGCACAGTTTCTGGCAGAAAGGAAGGCTTCATATATCAATGAGAGAGTCATCGTTATCTCTAGGAAGAACCCCATTTATGCGAGGTCACTCGCCTCTTGGGAAAGCTCTGGAGCACGGGTCTGCCCGTGGGGAGGAACAGGGAGTCTGTGCTTCATCACAGATCCTGGGGATCTTGTGGCCCTGGTGCCCGTGGTCATCTCCCTGAAGCCGACCCCTAGTTCCCGCCTCAGTAGGGTGCTTTGGGATACGCAGTGCCCGGTTGGTGGTTCTGCAGAGCACAGGTACAAATCCTGGTAGCTAGGGCCACTGTAAAATGCTGGA